>SJYX01010205.1:41547-61155 GCA_006410675.1 Oreotragus oreotragus | reverse complement strand
CTAGTCAAGGCTATGGTTTTTCCTGTGGTCATGTATGGATGTGAGAGTTGGACTGTGAAGAAAGCTGAGCGCCGAAGAATCGATGTTTTTGAACTGTGGTGTTGGAGAAGACTCTTGAGAGTCCCTTGGACTGCAAGGAGATCCAACCAGTCCATTCTGAAGGAGATCAGTCCTGGTGTTCTTTGGAAGGAATGATGCTAAAGCTGAAACTCCAGTACTTTGGCCACCTCATGAGAAGAGTTGACTCATTGGAAAAGACTCTGATGCTGGGAGGGATTGGGGGCGGGAGGAGAAGGGGACGACCGAGGATGAGATGGCTGGATGGCATCACGGACTCGATGGACTTGAGTCTGAGTGAACTCCGGGAGTTGGTGATGGACAGGGAGGCCTGGCGTGCTGCGGTTCACGGGGTCGCAAAGAGTTGGACACGACTGAGCGACTGAACTGAACTGAACTTTGCACCGCTTAATCCCCTTCCCTCTGCCGTGGCCCCTGCCACTCCCACCCCCTGGCAAGCACCGTTTGTTCCCAATGTCCATGAGCTTGGTTTTTTGTTATATTCATTAGTTTACTTTAGTTTTAGATTCCACACATAAGTGACATCACTGAGTACTTGTCTTTCGTTTCTTGTTTCCCTAAGCATAATACCGTCCAAGTCCATCCATGTTGTTACAAGTGGCAACACTTCATTCTTTTTTTTTTAGGACTGAGTAGTATTCCAGTGTGTGTATATACCACATATCTTTCCTGAATCAATCTACTAGGTACTTCAAATTTAAGAAGGTTAAACATTATAGTGAAATTAACTGAAGAGAATCCATTTTCTGTGTGGGAAAGCTGAAAAACTGTTAGGCAAAAGGTTTGATTTAAAAAGCACTAAGCAATTTCCCTGGTGGTGCAGCGGAGAAGCACCCACCTGCCAGTGCAGGGCACACGGGTTTGATGCCTGGTCTGGGAGGAGTCCATGAGCCTCAGAGCAACTAAGCCCGCGCACCACAGCCACCGTGCCTGCGCTCCAGAGCCCGAGAGCCAAAGCTGCCGAGCCCGCACGCCGCAGCTGTCAACGCCCGGGAGCCTAGAGCGAGCACCGCCACGGGAAGCCCCCGCCAAGGGACCTGAGCGCCACAGCTACAGGAAGGCTGCACGCCGCAACGAAGACCCAGCACAGCCAAGAATAAATAAAGCTGTAAAAGCAGGAAGAATTAAAGAAAGGGTATTATTACATTAAAAATGTGAATACACTTAATGCCACTATACCTGCAAAAATGGCTAAAATGGTTAATTTCATGTTCTGTGTATTTTACCACAATAAAAAAGTCTATTATGAACTAGGCCAATTTAGATTAAAGGAAGATAATATTTTAAAGGTTAAAAACTAAGGACTAAAGTCCCAAGTAGGAACTTCTGCTGGTAACAGCAGAAATCCAAAGCTGGAAGCACAGCTCACTGGCACACTAATGTAACTCTGTCAACCAGTTATAGATCAAAAAATATGAAAAATCGCAGAGAAAAAGGAAACTTAAGATTACCTTGTCATCACTGCTGTGGACAAAATAAAGTCAGATAGCAAAACTCCAAATTCATTTCAGAGAAATGGCTGAGATTTCCCAACTTCACCTCAGCACTATTTTGTTTCTGCAAATTGGGCTTCCCTCGTGGCTCAGAGAGTAAACAGTCTGGCTGCGATGCAGCAGACTCAAGTCTGATCCCTGGGTTGGGAAGATCCCCTGGAGAAGGAAATAGCAATGCGCTCCAGTATTCTTGTCTGGAGAATCCCGTGAACTGAGGAGCACAGCAAGCCATGCCCCATGCGGCGGCAAAGAGTCAGACTCGGCGCGTGGCTAACAGTCATTCTCACTTTCAGATTCAATTTACTTCTGGATGGCTACACAGGTTCCCCCTGGTCTCTACTGAGACAAGAAGCTAATACAGTGAAAGCTATGGTTTTTCCAGTAGTCACGTATGGATGTGAGAGTTGGACTATAAAGAAAGCTGAGCGCCAAAGAATTGATGCTTTTGAATCCTGTGTTGGAGAAGACTCTTGAGAGTCCCTTGGACTGCAAGGAAATCCAGCCAGTCCGTCCTAAAGGAAATCAGTCCTGAATATTCATTGGAAGGACTGATGCTGAAGCTGAAGCTCCAATACTTTGGCCACCTGATGTGAAGAACTGACTCATTGGAAAAGACCCTGATGCTGGGAAAGACTGAAGGCAGGAGGAGAAGGGGACGACAGAGGATGAGATGGCTGGACGGCATCACCGACTCGATGGACATGAGTTTGAGCAGGCTCTGGGAGCTGGTGACAGACAGGAGGCCAGGTGTGCTGCAGTCCACGGGGTCGCAAAGAGTCAGACATGACTGCACGTCTGAACTGAACTCCACTGGTCTCTACTGCCTCTTTCACCCTTCAATCTGAAGTTCCTTTCTCCTCTCATACTCTGAATTTTGAGGTGACCCAGAAAACCCCGTTTTTGCCTTCCTTGCCCTTGCTACTTCTTCTCCTTAGGGACTGACATGGTCTCAAATATGACCGCTAAGGGTGACTCGCTGGGCTGTGAGATCCCTGAGGTTAGACTAAATGTGTTCATCTTCTATACCTGGCATAAGGCAGATACCATAAAACATTTGTTCAAGAAAATGGATGGATGGGTGGGTGGACAGAGGGATAGACAAATTAGTCCCTCCAGTGCTAGGCCTGATTTTCCACATTTTAATTATTCTCAAGCGCCTTCGAGACGACTGACACCAAACTCATTTTCCTAGGCATCCACTTATCTTCCTTCCTTCCATTACCTGACTCAAACCTAGGAGTCATCTTTTACCTTTCCTTTCCTCTTTCCTCTCACACCTAATTAACAGATTTCTCTCATACTATCCCTTCCTTCCAATTATCTTGCTGTTGCCCTAAAGGCAAAATCATCTCTTAACTAAACGACTGCAACGAAGAGAATAAGCTGATTTTTCCACTGCCTACTCCTTCCTTCTCCAGTCTACTTTCATTTCATTTCAGGATTAATCTTCACAGTGCAAATATAGATCAAAAGCCCTCATTGATTCCTCAGTGCCCATTCTCTAACATTTACATTTAGCATTACATTTTTCTGTGTGCGTTCTTATTGTAGTAAAATACTCATAAAGCATGCCAATCATTTTAAAGCACACATTTCATGGCACTAAGTGCATTCACTCTGTATCATCACCACCACTATCCACGTCCAGGACTTCTTCATCACCCTAAGTGAGCCCCTCATCCTTTAAGTACTAACTCCCTACTCCACTGTGCTGCCGCTGTTCTACTCTCTCTATGAACTGCTCTCTAGGTATCTGAAACAAGTGAAACCAGAAAACACCTGTCCTTCTGTGTCGGTTCATTTTACTAATTAACGCAACATTTTCCAGCTTCATCCACGTTGCGTGAGGCCAGAACGTCGTTCCTCGTTTTTACAGTCTTTTCTTCCTGGCTGTGCGGGTCTCCGTTGCCGTGCTCCTGCCTCCTCCAGCTGCGTTGCGCGGGCTTCTCATTAAGGAGACTTTCCTGTTGCAGAGCGCAGGTTCCAGGCTTTCAGGCTTCAGCGGTGGCAGCTCACAGGCTCAGCAGCTGCGGCTCATGGGCACTAGAGCCTGTGGGTTTCAGCGGTTGTGGCGCACGGGTTAGCTGCTCTATGGCACATGGAACCTTCCCAGACCAAGGATCAAACCTGTGTCCCCTGCACTAGCGAATGGATTCCTATTCACTGAGCCAACAGGGAAGTTCAGAATTTTATTCCTTCTGAAGGCTGAATAACTTTCCACTGTATGTATATACCAAATTTTGTTTAATCCATTCATCTATTGATGGACATTTGCTGTTTTCACCATTTGGCTACTGTGAATATGCTACTATGCACACTGATAGATGAATGCCTGAATCCTTGCTCTTAATTCTTTTGCATAGACATCTAGAGGTGGAACGGTAGATCCTTTGGTAACTCTCTGTTTACTTTTTGAAGCACTGTCTTCCATAGCTAGCGTTATCATTTTAAAGCCACCAGAAGACTTTCCTGGTGGTGCAAAGGTGAAGAACGTGCCCGTTAATGCAGCAGACAGGATGCCGCGGAGCAAGTGAGCCTACGCGTCAGCACTACCGAGCTGGAGGACCTGGAGCCCCCAGCGCACTAGACCGGCCCCCACGGCAGCCAGAGCCAGTGCCCAGCAAAGACCCCCAATAACTGAAGCCGCCATGAGCTGAGCCGGACCGCCCTTTCCGTGCGCCTCTCCCCACTGCAGCCTAGCCCTCCATCATTCAGCCACACAGAATCCCAACAGAGCCTCTTCCTTCCTGCCTCTAAAGGCCTTTGTCCCCACTGGTCTTTGTTTGGGGTATAATTTGCTACATGCAAACCTACCCATCCTGTGGGGTAGCTCAAGGACCACCTACTTCGGAAAATATTCCCTAATCTCTCCAATTAGAAGGAATCTGTCTTTTTTTAAATTCTCTTTCTATTTCTTTCTCACCTTCTACCATATATAATAATCAGGTGCCCATCTTTCTCAGCAGCTACGTCTAATTCATGTATATACTGCCTTCAGTAACTAGCAAGTAGTAAACAATGGGGAAATGAATAGAATGAATCAATGACAGAGGAATCAGGATAAACTTTAAGATAAAAGTAATGTGAAGTTTCCAATCAAGTTGAAGACTGTCAAGGAAAACTAACCATACTTGAGAAAATCTTTTTTAGAGTATCATCTGTCAACATTTTAAAAGCACATGCCAGATGACCCAGACATTCTAATTCCAGAAATATGTCTGAAGTAAACCCCGGCACAGCTGCAAAAAAGATGTTCTGTGCAGCACTGTTTCAACACAAATGTTAAAAATAAAATGTCCAATCATGGGAAGTACACATTATAGCACAAACATATTCTCAAGCAGCATCTGATAGAAGGTGGGCTCACATGTCCTAGCAACACTAACTGCAACATATGGCTGTGGTAGTTGAGGCATCAAGTCACACCCGACTCTCTGCGACCCCATGAACTGTAGCACGCCAGGCCCCTCTGCCCTCCACTAATGCCCAGAGCGCGCTCAAACTCATGGTGATGCTATCTCACAACTCATCCTCCGTTGTCCCCTGCTCCTCCCGCATTCAGTCTTTTCCAGCATCAGGGTCTCTTCCAGTGAGTTGGCCCTCCCCATCAGGTGGCCGAAGTATTGGAGTCTCAGCTTCAGCATCAGTCCTTCCAATGAATATTCAGGACTGATTTCCTTTAGGATGGACTGGATGGATCTCCTTGCAGCTCAAGGGATTCTCAAGAGTCTTCTCCAACACACAGTTCAAAAGCATCAATTCTTTGGCGCTCAGCTTTCTTTATAGTCCAACTCTCACATCCATACATGACTACTGGAAAAATCATAGCTTTCAGTATATGGACCTCTGTTGGCAAAGTGATGTTTTTGCTTTATAATCTGCTGCCTAGGTTAGTCATAGCTTCCAAGGAGCAAGTGTCTTTTAATTTTACGGCTGCAGTCACTGTCCGTAGCGATTTTGGAGCCTGAGAAAAGAAAATCTGTCATTGCTTTCACTTTCCCCCTTCTATTTGCCATGAAGTGATGGGACTGGGTGTCATGATCTTAGTTTTCTGAACAGTGAGTTTCAAGCCAGTTTTTCCACTCTCCTCTTTCACCCACATCAAGAGGCTCTTCCATTAGAGTGGCATCATCTTCATATCTGAGGTTGTTGATGTTTCTCCCTGCAATCCTGATTCCAGCTTGTGAGCCGTCAAGGCCAGCGTTTCTCTTGACATAGTATGCATACATTAAATAAGCAGGGTGACAATATAGAGCCTTGACGTACTTCTTTCCCAATTTTGAAACAACACAGTCTGTTGTTCCCTGTCTGGTTCTAACTGTTGCTAGTTGACCTGCACACAAGTCTCTCAGAAGACAGGGAAGGTGGTCTGGAATTCCCATCTGTTTAAGAATTTTCCAGTTTGCTGTGATCCACACAGTCAAAGGCTTTGGTGTAGTCAATGAAGCAGATGTTTTTCCTGAATTCTCTTGCTTTTTTCTCCATGGTCCAACCAAAGTTGGCAATTTGACCTCTGGTTCCTCTGCCTCCTTGAAACTCAATGTGTACATCTCGAAGTTCCCAGTTCATGTACTGCTGAAGCCTGGCTTGAAGGATTTTGAGCATAACCTTGCTAGCCTGTGAAATGTGAGCAACTGTGCAGTCACTTGAACATTCGGTGACACTGCCCCTCTTTGCGGGGAAGGCAATGGCACCCCACCCCAGTACTCTTGCCTGGAAAATCCAATGGACGGAGGAGCCTGGGGGGCTGCAGTTCATGGGGTCGCTAACAGTCGCACAGACTGAGCGACTTCACTTTCACTTTTCTCTTTCATGCATTGGAGAAGGAAATGGCAACCCACTCCAGTATTCTTGCCTGGAGAATCCCAGGGATGGGGGAGCCTGGTGGGCTGCCGTCTATGGGGTCACACAGAGTCGGACACGACTTAAGTGACTTAGCAGCAGCAGCAGCAGCCCCTCTTTGAGACTGGAATGAAAACTGACCTTTTCCAATCCTGTGGCCACTGCTGAGTTTTCAACATTTGCTGACATATTGAGTGCACAGCACTTTAACAGCATCATCTTTTAGGATTTTTAAACAGCTCAGCTGGAATTCTGTCTCCTCCACCAGCTGTGTTCACGAGCGACCACACCACCGTGGTTATCCAGATCACGAAGACCTTTTTTGTCCAGCTCTTCCGTGTGTCCTCGCCGGCTCTTCTGTGTGTCTGCTGTTAGCTAGGCCCCTGCCATCTCTGCCCCCAGCGCCCCTCTCTGCATGAAACGCTCCCTGGGCGTCTCTGATTGCATGTGTCAGGTGAGCGGAACAGGGACTCACGCTCTGACGCTCCATTTACGGCTACTGTAAAGCACTGGCTATGTTATCTGTGTCTTAGAGCACACCCTTGTTTAGTCAGCATATCCTTCTTGCTGTTGAGTCACTAAGTCGGGTCCAGCTCTTGTGAATCACAAAATGGGAATATATCCTTGCAACTGATTTATTTTATACACGGTATACTGCATATCTGTATAGTGTATATACTACTATATATAATCTGTGGACTGTGTATCCATACTTCTTACTTTCCTACCTCAGCCTTGTCCCTCCCCCCACAGGTAACCACTAGCTTCTCCTCTATGAGTCTGTTTCTTCTTTATTAAATTCACTGGATTGTTATATTTTTCAGATTCCACATATGATATGATACAGTGTTTGTCCTTCTCTACCTACTTTACTGAGCATGAAGCTCTCCAAGCCCCTCGGTGTTGCTGCCAGTGGCGAAACGTCCTTCTTTCTTATGTCTGAGCAGCATGTACGGAAACCACATTTTCTTTATCCGTTCATCCGTTGATGAACACAGGTTGCGTCCATATCTTGCTGAACATTAAGAGACCTATGTCTTTTTGAATTAATGGTTTCATTTTCTTTTTTAAAAAATCAAGGCATAACTCTACAGATAAAATTATTCAAAACTTGCTAGAATTTTGGGGGACTTTGTTACTTTAAAAAGAGAATCTACACAATAAATGGACACATCTCTAACACGAGGCGAACGTCACAAAAGCACACACAGAGCAGAACTCCACTCATGCAAAGCTGACCAACAGGCAAAAGAAAACTACTGTTTAGAGACACACACGCAGGTGGTAGAGCCATCAAGAAAAGCAGGGAGCTTATCACAGGACAAAACAGCAGTCACTTCTGCGAGAGGAAATGGGTGTAGTCAAGAAGGGTGCCCTGAAGAACCCTGAAGCACTGACAATATTCTGTCAATCACTTGACCTGGATGGTGGACACACAGATGTCTGCTTATAATCATTCTTTAAATTGCACTTATTTTTACGCAGTCTACTGAATTTCTCACACTATAAAAAAAAACTATTGAACAAAAATAATGTAAATAATTCTGCAGGTAGATTTTTATTCTGAACATGTGCTTACATATTGATCTAAACTAGTTTCAGTTAATAGTGTACAGCAAAACCAAACTGCCAAAGATACGAAGAATGGAGTCAATGGGAACTCAGACAGAAAGAGGAAACCTCTCCGGAAATCTCTTACGGTTCCAATGCCTTTCAAATTTTAACGTGGATCTCAAACTACAGGTAGAGGTTCAGCAGGCCTGGAGTGGGGCCTGGCATTCTGCACTCTAAGGCTGGTAACAGCAGGCCTGGAGTGGGGCCTGGCGTTCTGCACTCGAACGCCCGAGTGGGGCCTGCAGTGGGACCTGGCGTTCTGCACTCTAAGGCTGGTAACAGCAGGCCTGGAGTGGGGCCTGGCGTTCTGCACTGGAACGCTGGTAACGCCAATGTTGTCAGTCCACGGACACTGAGTACCAGCCCTCCCTAAATCACCACAGTGTAGCTGATGTGAGGTGAGGTGGGGTGAAGTCGCTCAGTCGTGTCCGACTCTTTGCGACCCCGTGGACTATAACCTACTAGGCTTCTCCGTCCATGGGATTCTCCAGGCAAGAATACTGGAGTGGATTGCCATTTCCTTCTCCAGGGGATCTTCCCAACCCAGGGATCGAACCCGGGTCTCCCACATTGGAGGCAGATGCTTTAACCTCTGAGCCACCAGGGAAGTGAGGATCAGCTAAAAGGGGAGGGAATCGGAAGGTACTGGGAGTATCTGCCAAGCACTAGGTCTCATTTAAAGTCAAAGCTGCTCGGTCGTGTCCAGCTCTTTGTGACCCCATGGACCACACAGTCCACGGAATTCTGCAGGCCCGAATCCTGGAGTGGGCAGCCTTCCCCTTCTTCAGGGGATCTTCCCAACCCAGGGATAGCACCAGGGTCTCCTGCACTGCAAGCAGATTCTTTACCAACTGAGCTTTAGGGAAGCTATCTCATTTAACCCTACCTCAATTCTGTAAGGGGCATATTATCAGTTATGTTTTATAGATGAGGATAATGAGGCTCAGATAAATTAACCTGCCCACAATTAGCCAGCTTTGTTCAAAAAGAAAAATAAAGGAACCAGAATTGGAACCCAGTCTGTTCTGAAGTCTCTAGGAAAGAATTTACTAAACTGCGAGTAACGGAGAAGCATGGTGGCAAGTGTTTCGGGAAGTGGAATTCAAAGCACTATACAATCGCAAGGTATTCCTATCAAGTCTCTCAGTTTGCATACAGAGCCGGCTTCCTCACTGACACAAAAATATTCTGCAGAGAACATAATGCATTTTGACAAGGTGCTGTGAGAGAAGGAAATTCTCATTTCCACTTATATTTTTTCTGGTGGTGGTCAAAGCAAAGGAATTCATGAAGGGTAAATAGTGTCCCGACTACTCCCTGTCCTCAGGAAACGAAAGGACAATAGCGTCTGCACACGCAGCAACTCCTGCTTCACAAGCTTGCTTGACCATAAAAAAGAATCACCCAGCAGGCACATGTCCTAGAGACGGCTTCAGAAAACAGGGCTGGGTCCAGCAGTCTTAATTTAACAAGCACCCGAGCAGATTCAAGTCCAGAAAGCCCTCAGCAGTGCTTCTGAAACTTAACCTGATGCTCTCATTCATACTTTTCCTATGCCTTATATACTTTACTGAGTAACAGGTTTAAAAATATGGCTAATAAAACTTTCAGAATAATATAACTATAGCAGGCAACCTTACAGATTATGGAGCAACTTAACCTTTATTTTACATATGAGGAAACTTGAAGTCTGAAAACAGGTCACATATTTAGTGGCAAAACAGAACCTGTATCGGCTCAAAGCTCCTTCTAACACACATACGCACATACCAACATCTATTTTAAGTAGTGAGGTGGTCTTTTTTTTTTTTTTTCCCATGCCACGTGGCCAGTGGGATCTTTACCTTGACCAGGGACTGAATCTAGGCCCTCAGGAGTGAAAGCGTTGAGTTCTAACCACTGGACCACCAGTGAATTCCCACCAAAATTTATTTTTAAAAGATCAGCAGTAAAGCATTACTTACTGATGACCATCAAAAAGTGACTGGTTGGGACCTCCCTGATGGTCCAATGGTTAAGACTCTGCACTCCCAGTTTAGGGGGCCTGGGTTCGATCCCTGGCTAGGGAACTAGATTCCACATGCCCCAACTAAGAGGTTGCACACCGCAACTAACCATTCTGCAGGCAGCAACTAAAGACTCTAGAAGC
This sequence comes from Oreotragus oreotragus, assembly GCA_006410675.1. NCBI lineage: Eukaryota > Metazoa > Chordata > Mammalia > Artiodactyla > Bovidae > Oreotragus > Oreotragus oreotragus. The sequence goes on along the minus strand of SJYX01010205.1, from coordinate 50,979 downwards.
CACAACTAAGATCCAGCACAACCAAAACAAATAAATATATCTATTTTTAAGTAACTAGTTGAACAATCTGGCACATTCGCAAAATGAAGCTGTGGAAATAATTAGGCATTACCTCTGTTCCAAGCGTGATCTCCAAGATATGTTAAGTGAAAAGAACTGCTGGACAGTGTACATAATACAGCAACCTTCTATGTAAGAAGGGATAGAAAAAGACTATATGTAGATATTTATTTTTGCAAAAAGAAATACTGAAAGAATAAACTGGAAATTAATAAAAATTAGGAAGAGATGCAAAAGTAAGTACTCAAGAGATACCTGGAGTAACAGACAAGTTTGGCCTTGGAGTACAAAATGAAGCAGGGCAAAGGCTAAGAGTTTTGCCAAGAGAACGCACTGGTCATAGCAAACACCCTCTTCCANAGGCCTGGCGTGCTGCGATTCATGGGGTCGCAAAGAGTCGGACACGACTGAGCGACTGACCTGAACTGAAGGTGGATGTAGTCCTCAGTTCAGGGACAGTTTAGCCCCCTCCCTGGGGTGAGCTCTGTGGGGTCTCCACTGCGTATCTCAGGTGGTCACCAAGTACTGTGCAGTCTGACTTGGTGGAACTTGAGTGTCTTCTGCTTCTGAGCTGTGGGCACTGATCAGATTACACCTTCCTTGTATTTCTTTCCCTGATTTGTATGTGAAGGATTTAGGCCGACTAAGCAAAGATTTAGGAGAACATGAGACATTTCTGGAGTTCTTTTTTTGTGTGACTTCTTTCCTTTCTGAAATTCTGCCCCACGTGGTCCAGCCTCTTCAGCATCCTTGAACTCTACTGTCTGTCTCCTCAACTCAGAGAAACTGCTGGCTCTTTCTACTCCCCCTCACTTTTACTGAGGTCCAAAAATGGCCTTCAGGCAGAAGGCCTCCGCAGTTAGTCTTTTTAGTGTGATTTCGAGCCATGGTTCAATTAAAATTTTAGAGCAAGCATGCTTCACAGTCGGTTCTGCGTCTTCCCATTGTATTACTCGTGAGGTGTAATTTCGGGTGGGCTCACAGATGGAGCTCTAGGTTCAGATGGTATTTATTGCCTGATCTCTCTCATTAGAATGTTTTCCATCAGTTTTTTATATAATAGCTTTTAGCACCCTTTCAGTTCAGTTCAGTTCAGTTGCTCAGTTGTGTCCGACTCTTCCCGATCCCCTGAATCGCAGCACGCCAGGCCTCCCTGTCCATCACCATCTCCCGGAGTTCACCCAGACTCACGTCCATCGAGTCGGTGATGCCATCCAGCCATCTCCTCCTCGGTCGTCCCCTTCTCCTCCTGCCCCCAACCCCTCCCAGTATCAGAGTCTTTTCCAGTGAGTCAACTCTTCGCATGAGGTGGCCAAAGTACTGGAGTTTCAGCTTTAGCATCATTCCTTCCAAAGAAATCCCAGGGCTGATCTCCTTCAGAATGGACTGGTTGGATCTCCTTGCAGTCCAAGGGACTCTCNCTCTGTCATCCCCTTTTCCTCCTGCCCCCAATCCCTCTCGGCATCAGAGTCTTTTTCCAGTGAGTCAACTCTTCGCATGAGGTGGCCAAAGTACTGGAGTTTCAGCTTTAGCATCATTCCTTCCAAAGAAATCCCAGGGCTGATCTCCTTCAGAATGGACTGGTTGGATCTCCTTGCAGTCCAAGGGACTCTCAAGAGTCTTCTCCAACACCACAGTTCAAAAGCATCAATTCTTCGGCGCTCAGCCTTTTTCACAGTTCAACTCTCACATCCATACATGACCACAGGAAAAACCATAGCCTTGACTAGACGGACCTTTGTCAGCAAAGTAATGTCTCTGCTTTTTAATATGTTGTCTAGGTTGGTCATAACTTTTCTTCCAAGGAGTAAGCGTCTTTTATTGATTATAAATTGTTAGAGTTTACAAAATGGTGATTTTCTGTCATTCCTTCTTCATCTAGGTAGAATTCTTCCCAAAGTTCTTTCTTGTATTAAGTATTTGGTTATGGTTAGTATAGGAAAGGCAGGAAAAGAACTTGATTCTTTCCCTTTGCTAAAGTTTCAGTAATCATGAGTTAATCCGTTAGCAGCCCCTCCTGATGACCAGTGAATTTTTTTTGCTATCGTTTAAACTGACGAATGTTAATATATGTGATCCATTTAAATCCATAATAGTTTTCTTAGGGTTTGTGTGTTTATGTTCAGGTTGTTTTAGGAGTGTGGGGAACCTTCAGGTTGGGTCCTGTGCCCTTCTGATATGACTCTCTGCTTTGGGGCTCAAGATATTCCAGGCTCTTCTTGTGCATTTCCTACCCCACTTGGAGAAACAGCCGTTCTTGAAGGAGACCTACTTCATTTTAGTGGGAATATACTGTGTAGAGACCACAGTCCAGGTGGCCGGGTGCTCATTGCTCCTGAGACGTCATTGTTTGTGTTCTGAATCTTTTTCAATGAACCAGGCTAGGAAATAACTTTAAGAGAGGAAAAAATGAGTTCCTACTGATACTTTTATATTTATAATTGCAGGAGTTTTATTTTATCTCTTTAATTTTATACTTGTATCTGTTTCGGTTTTTTTTGTTTTGGTTTTAGCTTACAGTGGAGTAAACATAATCATTTATTTGCTTACACTGTACCTGTAGTATTAAAAAAAAAAAGGACGATGGCAATATTGTTACTATAAGTAAGACTACTGAATGCAGCTTTTTTTATGGATTTTTTTGTGCTTAAAATATAACACACAAATGATGTGTAGTAAGAAATACTGCTTTTTAAAGCTGCTTGAACTAATTTGTGTCTCTGTGGTGTTATGCCACCTGTTTGCTGTACAGTTAGGTATGACGGTGTTTCAAGTATTTTTCCCTTGATAATTTCCCAAGATCACTGTTGCCCATCCTGAAACCCTCTGTGACACAGTTACTTTCTTCCCGAGAAGCTTAATGCTAACGCATGCCTGTGTGTCTGCTTAGCTCATCCTTATGCACTCTCCGTTTAGCATACCTCCTTTTTGAAGCATTGATTATGGTTTGCAGTTTAAAAGAAGTAACAAGCATATGACTCCTAACGAACTAGGTATTATCTTCCTTTTGTATGACGCTGTTATTGTGTGGCTGGGAACTCTATTAGTGTATGCCGGTTTGATTTTAAAATTAGTAAACTGATCTGAAGTAGTAATGTGAAGCTATTAAATTACGGTTATTTAGTTTTATAGTATGTTCTTACTTATGGATTTCTTTGAAGGAATATTTAGAAACTAATACAGCATTGGAAATCAACTATATTTGACTAAAACTTTTTTAAACAGAATATTTCAAAGTCACCTGTTGTCCCTGGTGGCTCAGTGGGAAAGAATCCCCCTGCCAGTGCAGGAGACGAAGGTAGACACCTGGTCCAGAAAGATCGCACGCCCCTCAGAGCGGCTAAGCCCGAGCGCCACAGCTGTTGAGCCTGCAAGGCCTTGAGCCCCTGCTCCCGAGAAGAGGAGCCCAGCCACCGGGCGCTGAGCAGCAGGCCCTGCTCGCCGCGACCGGAGAGAAGCTGGCGCGGCAGTGAGGACCAGCACAGCCCGAAACGCACGGAAATAAGCAAACGCGATTATGTTTTAGAAGTCCGCTGTTCAGAACAGATCATTCAGCTGACCTTTGGCTCCAAGTACAGAATCTCACCGTCGCATATGTCTTTCTACCTGGAATTTAACGTTACAGTCTTTTTTTGAATACATGACTTCCCTGGTGGCTCAGACGGTAAAGCGTCTGTCTACAGTGCGGGAGACCTGGGTTCGAGCCCTGGGTCGGGAAGATTCCCTGGAGAAGGAAATGGCAACCCACTCCAGTACTATCGCCTGGAAAATCCCACGGACAAACGAGCCTGGTAGGCTACAGTCTATGGGGTCGCAAAGAGTTGGACATGACTGAGAGACTTCACTTTGAATACATTTGTATTTTGTATAGTCTTTGCTTATTTTTATAAAAGTGGTACAAAATACCATGATTTGACATTTCTTGGTTTTTTTTTTTTTTTAAACAGACAGTTGATAGAGTATGCAGAATCAGTTTCCCTGAGATTATAGCAAAATTAAAGAAAGTCAGAGATAGAAATTAATTTCCTTCACTCCATCCTTTTAAATGTGGACTCTTAAATTAGAGTGTTGAAGATTTTTAGCCATCACACTATCCATGTGAATACGGTATGGTACAGCACATTTCGAAAGGCAGTTGGCATTGGCAGTTTTCACTTATTCCTGGACGTTCTGTCTTAAGGCATATTTTCTGCCTAAAACCAAAATTCTGGCTGGGCATGCTGTATCTTGATTGGCTTTTGTGCTCTTGCCTTTGTCTGGACTTTATTGGAAGTCTTAGAAATAAGACGTGAAATACGAGTTGTAATTAGGTAAGTTATTAATGAGCAGAGTTGTAACTTGTGAAGTGGTGAAAAGTAGTAACTGTCTGCATTGTTTATCTCATGTTGGCTTAGGTCTTGGTGGCCACCTAACTCAGCAAATATTTATACACCTCTCAGATAATCAAGATACTGTACAAGATGAATGGAAGGCCAGACGCACTCTCGACTCTATTTTTAATGAGGCCGAGGTCACCGCCGTTTACGTGTGTGCTTCTGATCGATCCTCGGCTGCGCTGGGGCTCTCTTGCTGCCACAAGCCCCCCTGAGCTGGGGCAGGCGGGGCGGCCGTGCGGGGGCTCCTCACTGCGGAGCCTTCTCTGGCCACCGAGCGCGGCCCCGGGGCCCTGGCTCGGGAGGTGCGGGGCGCAGGCTCAGCTGCCCCGAGGCCTGTGGGGTCTTGTGGGCCAGGGATCGGACCAGGCCCCCTGCGCTGGCAGGCAGGTTCTTAACCACTGGACCACCTGGGAAGCCCCTGATAAGCTTTTAAAGCCCATTTTGTGATTTTAAAATCAAATTAAGATTAACGGCTGTATACACTGCAGGTGGGAGTGTAAATTGGAACACTCACTTTGAAAGACAGTTTGACATGATCTAGTAAATACGGATCACCCACACCCAGCAATTTCACACCCGAATATGTACTCTAGTTGTTTTTCACCCTGGGCTTGTAGCCCATTAGAATGAAGACACTTTAGTGGCATTTGACTAACAATTTTCTTAAATGATAAATGCAATAGAAAATATCAGTGTACTTTACTGTAAGGATATTATTTTGTGAAACCTTTTCCTAGTTATGTATCTGTATATATGTGGGTGGATTATGAGGTAAAATATATGTTCTTATTGTGGTTGCTGTCAAGAAACTTTGAAAGCCACTATTCTAGAGAAGCTATAAATGCTTGTTATTTCATAAGGAGTAGCTGATTTCATTCAACAAAGATAAATTTTGGCTGATTCATACGACAAGATTTTACACTACAGTGAATTGCAGCTTGTCTAACACCTAAGCAATGTATTTTTTTATGTGACATCCTTACGGGGTGACACTGGAAAGAAAAGCCAGGGACTGATAAATATAATACCAGAGTGCCTGCTTCTGGCTGAGCGTGAACGTGTCCGTCGCCCAGCCGCGTCTGACTCTTTGCGACCCTGTGGGCCGTAGCCTGCCGCGATCCTCTGTCCATGGGATTCTCCAGGCAGGACTACTGGCGTGGGTTGCCATTTCCTTCTGCAGGGGATCTTCCTGACCCAGGCATCAGGACCCTGTCTCCCGCATTGCAGGCAGATTCTTTACCATCTGAGCCTCCAGGGAAGTGGCACTTCTGGATGAGTCAGGGTGAAGGCTGCGAGGAGGTAAAGGTAAAGAGGAGAGTGAAAAAGCTGGCTTAAAACTCAGCCTTCAGAAAACTAAGGTCACGAAGTCCAGTCCCATCACCTGTGGCAAACAGATGGGGAAACAATGGAGACAGTGACAGACTGTTTTCTTGGGCTCCAGAATCACTGCAGATGGTGACTGCAGCCATGAAATTAAAAGACGCTTGCTTCTTGGAAGAAAAGCTACGACAAACCTGCTGCTGCTGCTAAGTCACTTCAGTCGTGTCCGACTCTGTGTGACCCCATAGACGGCAGCCCACCAGGCTCCCCCATCCCTGGGATTCTCCAGGCAAGAATACTGGAGTGGGTTGCCATTTCCTTCTCCAATGCATGAAAGAGAAAAGTGAAAGTGAAGTCGCTCCGTCTGTGCGACTGTTAGTGACCCCATGGACTGCAGCCCCCCAGGCTCCTCCGTCCATTGGATTTTCCAGGCAAGAGTACTGGGGTGGGGTGCCATTGCCTTCCCCGACGACAAACCTAGACAACACATTAAAAAGCAAAGACAGACCTTTGCCAACAGAGGTCCGTATAGTGAAAGCTGTGGTTTTTCCAGTGGTCATGTGTGGATGTGGAAGTTGGACCATGAAGAAGACTCAGCGCCAAAGAACTGAGGCTTGTGAACGGTGGTGCTGGAGAAGACTCCTGAGAGTCCCTGGCCTGTGTGGAGATCCACCCAGTCCATTCTGAAGGAGACCAGCCCTGAGTATTCACTGGAGGGACTGATGGTGAGAAGCTGTAAACTCCAGTACTTTGGCCACCTGATGTGAAGAGCTGACGCATTAGCAAAGACCCTGATGCTGGGAAAGATTGGGGGCAGGAGGAGAAGGGGGTGACCAAGGGTGAGATGGTTGGATGGCACCACCGACTCGATGGACGTGAGTCTGAGTGAGCGCCGGGAGTTGGGGATGGACAGGGAGGCCGGGCGGGCTGCAGTCCGTGGGGTTGCAGAGAGTGGGACACGACTGAGGAACACAAGGCAGGGCAGGGCGCCAGAGACTCCTGAACGTCCTGGTGGCGTTCTGTTTCCTGACTTAGATGTGGGTTCACAGGGATTAATTTTTTTTAAAATTGTGCATCTGGGTTCTGTGCATTTTTTATTGTAAATCTATGTAGCAAAGCCTACCATTCTAATAATTTCTGACTATGGCTGGTGACACTGAGCACATCCACGCTGTCGTGCCACTCACCCCAGCATGCTTGTCCTCCTCTGAAGCCCTGTGCACGTTAAGCGGTAGCTCCCTGTCTCCCCGGGCGGCTGCCGCGCTCTAGCTGTATGACCTGAGTGCTCTGGGTGCCACGTGCAGTCAGAATTGTGTGTTTGGCTTGTTAGCGTGGTGTCTTCCGGCCCCTTGTGGCGTGTGTCAGAATCCCTTCCTGTTTAGTTCAGTTCAGTGGCTCAGTCGTGTCCGACTCTCTGCGACCCCATGAATCGCAGCACGCCAGGCCTCCCTGTTCATCACCATCTCCCGGAGTTCACTCAGACTCACGTCCATCGAGTCGGTGATGCCATCCAGCCATCTCATCCTCGGTCGTCCCCTTCTCCTCCTGCCCCCAATCCCTCCCAGCATCAGAGTCTTTTTCAGTGAGTCAGCTCTTCTCATGAGGTGGCCAAAGTACTGGAGTTTCAGCTTTAGCATCAGTCCTTCCAAAGAAATCCCAGGGTTGATCTCCTTCAGAATGGACTGGTTGGATATCCTTGCAGTCCAAGGGACTCTCAAGAGTCTTCTCCAACACCACAGTTCAAAAGCATCAATTTTTTGGCGCTCGGCCTTCTTCACAGTCCAACTCTCACATCCATACCTGACCACAGGAAAAACCATAGCCTTGACTAGACGGACCTTAGTCGGCAAAGTAATGTCTCTGCTTTTGAATATACTATCCAGGTTGGTCATAACTTTTCTTCCAAGGAGTAAGCGTCTTCTAATTTCATGGCTGCAGTCACCATCTGCAGTGATTTTGGAGCCCCAAAAAATAAAGTCTGACACTGTTTCCACTGTTTCCCCATCTATTTCCCATGAAGTGATGGTACCGGATGCCATGATCTTCGTTTTCTGAATATTGAGCTTTCCTTTGTTGTGTGTCTGCTGCGTTTTGTCTGTCCATGACCCACTGATAGGCATTTGTGTTGTTTCCACCTTTTTGCTGTTGTGAACAGTGCTGCTCTGAACATGAGTATACAGATATCGTTCAGTTCTTCTGATTTTTAAACAATTATTCCTTCTGGAAATTTCCTGCTGGTCCAGTGGTTAGGACTCAGCGCTTCCACTGCAGGGGCCAGGTCAGAGGACTAAGATCTTGTAAGCTGTATGGCACAGCCAAAAATGAGAATAATAAAACTTTAAAAATGTGTTTCTTCCAATGAAATAGCTCTGTACTGGATGAGTGAACTAGAAAGACGTTCGCCCTTCTTAAAACTGAAGCCGTGAACTGGTGATTGCTCTAGCCATCCTTACCCCGGGGGAGACTTTTGTTTTCTTTATTATTTCATAGACTTTCCTCTGGATCCTGAAGACTTTTCCAACTTAAATCATTTTGGAATGAGGTTTGGCCTTGTTTCTTTTTATTCTTTTCTTTTCTTTTTTTTTTTAATGTAGCATAAAATAGCATCTTATGTTTTAAGGTTTGGCTTCTATGGAAAGTTTGAAATTGTAAGTTTCACTGCAACACCCCTAAATAGCAGTAATAAGAGTTGATATGTTTCATTGCAGTTTAAAGAAGAAAAGTGCTACAGTTAAGCCTTGTTAAAAATATAGACCTTAAGAATTTAGTAGGGGAAACACATGAGTAAAAAGCGTTGTAAATTTACCAGCCAATGAAACAAAAGATCAGCTAAGCTATTTCTAAAAGAAATTAGGTCACATTCATCTTTCATTCATTCTTGCCAGTAGCCATCACTGTCTCTTTTTCTAGCATTAGGAAATGGTTTCCCAGCATACTGGGAGTTTTAATTTAAATTAGCCTTTTAATAAATTCAGACTATATAACTTGTTTAAATTGTGGACTTTTTTCACAAATGAAATAAGTAGTAAAATGAAATGTTAACATCATGGCATAGTGGTGAAGTCTTGGTTCCGAGAATACGGTCCCGGTTCATACTGCCCTGAGGGTCTCTGCGTGCGTGTGTCTGCGAGGCCTCTCCTCTCTGACTGCGTTGCTGCACGCAGGCTTTGTCTGGCTGCAGCCAGCGGTGGGCGGCTCTCCTGTTTGAGAGGGTCCTGTGGCCCACAGGCTCGGGGGCACATGTGCATCAGAGGTCACACTGCGTGGGCTCAGCTGTGGTGGATGAGCTTAGTTGCCCTGTGGCATCTGGACTCTTCCCAGAGGAGGGATCGAACCTGTGTCCCCTGAATCGGCGGGTGGGTTTTTAACCACTGTACCACCAGGGAAATCCAGGTTTCCTTTCTTGGAAGTAAAAGCCGTTATTCAGAGATTATGATTTTCCAGCTTGAATGTTTAAACACCTTTCTATGAAACTGATGATTAGGTGGTAGGACTTGTGTGTGTGTGTGTGTAAATTTTTTTTTTTTTTTTTTTTTTTTTTTTGGAGTTCTTCAAATGCTATGCCTTATTATTTTGTGCTGCAATTAAACAAAAATAAATCAACAGTTTCTTCTGCCATAAATGAAAGCATCCTTTAAAAGAAAGAACAAACCGACTTTTTTTTTTTTTTGCTTTT
>SJYX01010205.1:0-41531 GCA_006410675.1 Oreotragus oreotragus | reverse complement strand
TTTTTTTTTTTTTTTTTTTGCTTTTTGGAGTTCTCTCTCTCTTTTTTTTTTTTTTTTGCCTTATTTGGGAAAATAAAAATTTGTTGGCCCTATATGAGTCCAAAAAAACTTGCTGATCTGTGAAATTCAGAGGTCTGAGAACCACTGCAATAGAACCTTTCCCCAAAAGGCTAAGAGAATCTTGGCATGCAGCGGACTTTCCTTGCTCCTCCCTTGTCAGAGTGAGGGTGTATAACGGCAGAAAAAATCAGAACATTTTAAATATAGTACTGATTTTTTAGGAACTGTACATTTTATCTTTTAATTTTTTTTTATTTCTTTGGCAGCACCAAGCAACTTGTAAGAATTTAGTTCCCCAGCCAGGGATGGAACCCGTGCCTTCTGCAGTAAAAGTGCAGTCTTAACCACTGGGCCACCAGGGAAGTCCTGTGTCCCATTTTTACTCTCTCGTTTCTTTTAGCCATCTGAAATCTCTGATTTTATTAGTTTTCTTAAGTTTTTGATAGGAAGTTTCTGTTTTTTATCACAATATCTAGAAGTGAACATTTAGGTTTTATTGTTGACTCTGAAATGAATTCCTGGGACTATGTCTGCTTATTCATTCGGCAGCCTTTTGCTGAGTGTGTATATGGATACAAGAAATGAATTGTTTCCTGTTTGCCCTAGGGAGGAGGAGGCGGCAGGCAGTAAGCGCTAGTGTGAAGGCAGGTCTTCAGTGCTGCGGAAGGTGGAGGGAGAGGTGCCGTGCGTGAGCTTTGCTGCAGCCTGGTGTGGTCCACTCTGGGCTAATGCAGTTCACTCACTGCTGTTACAGCGTGGCTATCTGCCTCTTCTGCATTGTCTTTCATAAATAATTATTTTCGAGTCTAAGCCTAGAAAACCGCACCTTTTAATGCATCTACTCTCTCACTCTCCTGTGATTCATACTCAACTTCTGATGAAAGCCTTTTGTCTCACATGAGTGTTATAGTTAAATTATACAATTAGAATTGTTTGGTCCTTTGTATGTTATTACTTAAAATCTAAAAATTCAAGCTCTCACAAAATACAAATTTGGGAATTAAAGTTCTGTTACACTTTTTCGGTTTATACCACATGAAATATTTTGCTGAACCTAGAATATATGGAGTGTTCAGAACCTAGAATATCTTCATTGATTGAAACCAGTACATTCTCCTCAGCCATTTATACACAGTGAAATCTGCTTGCTGCATATGAACACGGGGCGTGGCCCTGAGAACTGGCGCATTTCTGCTCTCTGATAGTCATGAACCGCTTTCATTTAACGTCAGCCATTGCAAAGAGTGATAAGAAAGTATCCTGATGGGTACCTGGGGGAAACACTTCATTTTTCTGTTTCATTAAAAGGACTCTGAGATAACACAGAGAGATGAGTTAACCATTAGAAAAGAACCTCACTGTAGGTGATATCTGTTATTAAACTTGGAATGCTTTTCAGAAACAGCTCTCTGAATTTACTTGTCAAAATAGCTTATAGTTTTCTAATAGCAACCGTAGTTATGCCAGATTTCTCTATTTCTAGACTCTTTTTTGGTCAGAATATCGACTCTCAGGAGTTAAGGACTCTGCAGATTATGAACCTCTGTTAATGTACATAAGATATTAAGTAGTTTGAACTTGTGATAAAATGCCCATCACATAAAAAATAGCTTTTGCCCTTTTGTCCTGAAAGTAATTCTGTAAGTGACAAAGAGCATTGGTATAGGAGACAGTAACTTGAAAATCTTTTCATCTTTCCACCTTCCCCCATTTCATGCTCTAGGATGACTCTAAGCCTATTCAAAGCCCAAAGGCTTCCTTCTGTGTAACTTCCTCCTCAAACTAGTTGGAAGCCATCCCTTCCCTGAACTGCTAGAGTTTCTTGTTTGGTGCCGCAGTCTGTTTTAGGTTGGTATTCTTCATGTGTCTTTGGCTCTTACTGGGTTAATCTCTTTGAGAGGAATTAGTGGCATATCTTCTTTTTGTGACTCCCATGGGATCTAAGTCAAAGCTATGGTTTTTCCAGTGGTCATGTATGGATGTGAGAGTTGGACTATAAAGAAAGCTGAGCACCGAAGAATCGATGCTTGNCTTTGAGAGGAATTAGTGGCATATCTTCTTTTTGTGACTCCCATGGGATCTAAGTCAAAGCTATGGTTTTTCCAGTGGTCATGTATGGATGTGAGAGTTGGACTATAAAGAAAGCTGAGCACCGAAGAATCGATGCTTGTGAACTGTGGTGTTGGAGAAGACTCTTGAGAGTCCCTAGGACTGCAAGGAGATCCAACCAGTCCATCCTAAAGATCAGTCCTGGGTGTTCATTGGAAGGACTGATGTTGAAGCTGAGACTCCAATACTTTGGCCACCTGATGCGAAGAGCTGACTCATTTGAAAAGATCCTGATGCTGGGAAAGATCGAGGGCAGGAAGAGAAGGGGACGATAGAGGATGAGAAGGTTGGATGGCATCACCAACTCAATGGACTTGAGTTTGAGTAAGCTCCGGGAGTTGGTGATGGACAGGGAGGCCTGGCGTGCTGCAGTCCATGGGGTCGCAAAGAGTCGGACACGACTGAGCAACTGAACTGAACTGGGATCTAAGTACAGTATCTTCACATACAGCAGATGTTCCATTGGTATTTACTGAGTGCGTGAAGTAAGGTAAAATTTACATTTTGCCAGTTTTTCTTTTGTAACTTTTTCATTTGATCTAGTACAACGATGATAATAGTGGTGGAAAATAGGAAGACGTTATCATCTTAGATTGGATCATACTATGGTCTGTGAATCTCCATTCAGCAGTATTTTATATCGGACACGACTGAGCGACCGAACTGAACTGAACTGAAGAATAGTATTTAACCCTTAGCCCACATTCGTGTGACTGGTGGGTAACTTCACGGGTTTCCTAATGCTGTCTGTGTGGGGTTGCTTCTTTGTCCTTGCAGCTTGAGAGGTCCTCATGCTGACAGATGACTGGGTGTTTTCCATTCGATCCGGAATGCCTCAGTGCTTAAAGCCTCAGTGCTTTATTTTACCATCATCATTAAGTTTCTTCCTTAATTGCATTTTTTCACCTTTTAAAATGGTAAAGAATAAACTTGATTACATTTTAAATGTTCAGCTTTCTTTTAGGTAAGTGAAGTATATTGTGATTTTCTTAAGAAAAGAAAGTGTGTTAACTCCAAGAGGATTGTCACATGTCTAGTTCTGTAGAAACCAAAAGTACAATTGGTCACATACTGTTCTGGGCAGTGATTGTTAAATGGATAACAAAGTAATCTCATTCCTATCTTGAATTTCTTTGAATCGATTTTAACTCTTAACAAGTTAATCTATTTCCTCCAATGATTTCAGATTAATTTGTTGCCACCTGCTGTCTTTACAGAATCTTTATGAAGTAGGTGGGAAACTTTCATTTTTTAGAGGTAGAGAGATTTTTCCTGTCTTAACTCTGTGTGATTTACCTTGGGTCACACAGCATCATAGCTGGAAACAGAAACCACATCTCCCAGTCTCAGAGACTTCAGTGCAGTTCAGTCGCTCCGTCGTGTCCGACTCTTTGCGACCCCATGAACCGCAGCACGCCAGGCCTCCCTGTCCATCACCAACTCCTGGAGTTTGCTCAAACTCATGTCCACTGATTCGGTGATGCCATCCAACCATCTCCTCCTCTGTCGTCCCCTTCTCCTCCTGCCTTCAGTCTTTCCCAGCATCAGGGTCTTTTCCAATGAGTCAGCTCTTCGCATCAGGTGGCCAAAGTATTGGAGCTTCAGCATCAGTCCTTCCAATGAGTATTCAGGGTTGATTTCCTTTAGGATAGACTGGTTGGATCTCCTTGCAGTCCAAGGGACTCTCAAGAGTCTTCTCCAGCACCACAGTTCAAAAGCATCAATTCTTTGGCACTCAGCCTTCTTTATGGTCCAACTCTCACATCCATACATGACTATTCGAAAAACCATAGCTTTGACTATATGGAATTTTGTTGACAGTGATGTCTTTACTTTTTAAAGGGCAAAATTCATGGAATCAGAGGGGTATATTCTCTCTGACCAATAAGCTATCTTGACAGCATCCAGTGACATATGAAAAGGGTAGGATCTGCTGTTTCCTGAATGTGTTGATTTTATTGATGTAATTTCTATTATAAAATAATGCAAAGCATGTTGTGAGTAGAAATGTCATAAGCTTTGCCCTTATTTGAATGTCTAGTGCTAGGAAGACAAGATGCGTAGGCAATGATCTCTGCTCTCAAGAGCTCAGATTTTAGTAAGTTAGGTTGTTTGTGGTTTCTCCCAAAGACTTGGTCACTTTGGGAAAACTAAGAAGGCCTAACACAAATGTGAAGGGCTAGGAAGGTTTCTTTTAAAGACTTTCATGAAAAGCACATTCATTGAGTTAATACAGTTCCATGCGGAATGTTTTGTGGGGCTTCTTTTGGCATGGAAAATGAAACGCTGTTTCAGAATGCCTGCCTCCTCTGGGAGTATGAGTGGCGGTTTCAGCACCTAGCGGGGGCTGTGGCCGACTGCAGGCTGGTGCTGGGCCCACGCCTGTGTGCTCTCATCAGCACCTGTGCTGAAGCCCCAGTTAGCAAGCATGCCCTCGGGGGTGTTGGGTTTGATACTTTGATGGACAGTGGAATGGTTGGATGATGAGAAATTTCAGTTGAACTGAGAATTCAGTTGAGAAAATTCAGTTCATTTCAGGTTGAATGCTGAAAACTGGGGATTACACAGAAGTGTGAGTCCCTTTATTTAGGCTTGCTAATTGTACTTTGAGAAGATTTGGAAAGAGAGTCAGAAGTTATTTCATGGAGCCAAACAGATTTATTTTGCTTGGGGAACAAATAGTAATATAAAGAACCTTTTGCAGCCTTCGTTGATTGGGTTTGTTCAGAGGCAGACCCTCAGCTCACAGTCTGTCAAGATGCCTAAGGGGGCAGTTGTGTTTCAGATGCTGTGTTTAGTTCAAACGTGAAAGATGCGGCCAAACTCAAGGTGTCTGTTTCTCTGGACTCTTTTCCTTGGTGAATTTCAGAGCTGACTGAGGGTTAAAAATATGAGACCGTCCATAAATGAGGGACTATAGTTAATGAGAGATGAAAAATGATGACTTACAAGGAAGAGAGTAAGCGGGATTATGGAAAGTGATTTTTTTTTTTTTCCAGTGGAAAAAAAGGCACTTTTTGAGGGGAGAAAGTTTGGGGGCCAGGAAATTTGAGTTCTTTTTTCTGTAGCTGTACTGTTTTTTAAATCAACTGATTAATCTGGGGGGCTGCACTGGATTTTTGTTGCTGAACACGGGCTTTCTCTAGTTGTGGCAAGTGGGGGTGTTCTTTCTTGTGTCCGTGGGCTTCTCACTGCCACGGCTTCTCTTGCTGAGGAGCTCGGGCCCTAGAGCCTGGGCCCAGCATTTGTGGTGCATGGACTAGTTGCTCCACGGCACGTGGGATCGGCCCCAACCGGGGACCCGGCCCCCGTCCCCTGCATGGGCAGCTGGATTCCTGTCCCCTGTGCCGCCAAGGCGCAGTCCCTGTGCTCTTGCTAAGTTTTTCTAAAATTTACATTGGAGTGCATTTGATTAACAGTGTTGTGTTGCTGTCATGTATACAGCAAAGTGACTCACTTATAAACATTTCTATTCTTTTCAAAGTCTTTCCCCAGTTAGGTTATGACAGAATATTGAGCAGTTTCCCGTGCTGAACAGTAGGGCCTTGTTGGTTATCTGTTTTAAATATAGCAGTTTGTGCACGTCAAATCCAAAGCCCCAGTGTACCCTCCTCCCCACCCTCTCCTCCCTGGCAGCCACGCCTTCGTTCTCTAAATCTGTGACTCTGTTTTGTACGTAAGTCCATTTGTATCGTTTTTCTTCGAGATTCTGCGTGTTTCTCTGTCTTGCGTGGGAAGGCCCGTCCATGTTGCTGTAAATGGATCGTTTCATTCTTTTCCATGGCTGAGTGCCAGCCCATGGCGTGTGTGTGCGCCATCTTTCTATGCGTCCGTCTGCTGAGGGACACTTAGACTGCGTCCGAGGTTTGGTGCTGCGAACGGTGCTGCCGGGAACGGGGGAGTGAGCACTAGGTCCTCTCCGGCCGCGTGCCCGGGAGCAGGGCTGCCGGGGCGCACGGTAGCTCTGGCTTCGGTTTACTTTAAGGAGCCTGCTGCTGTCGTGCTTAGCGGCTGCACCGGTGGCGCTGCCGCCCGCAGTGGAGATGGGCTTCCTCCTCCCAGCCCTCGCCACGGCTGACCGTTTGTGGATGTCTCGGTTTGTTGGACCGTGGTGCAGGAACTTAGTTTCCTGGCCGGGGACTGAACCCAGGGCCACGGCAGTGAAAGCACAGAGCCCTGACTGGTGGGCCGCCAGGGAATTTCCTGTGGATTTTTTCCTTGATGACGGCTGTTCTGAGTGGTGTGAGATCATATCTTATTGCAGTTTTGATTTGCATTTCTATAAAAATTAGCAGTGTTGAGCATCTTTTCATGTGCCTTTTGACCGTCTGTATGTGTTCTTTGGAGAAATGTCTGTTTAGCTCTTTTGCTCTTTTTTCAGTTGGGTTTTTTTTTTTTTTTAGCCACATGAGCTGTAAATTTTAGACACTAATCCTTTGTCAGGCTTCAGCAATACGTGAACTGTGAAGTTCCAGATGTTCAAGCTGGTTTTACAAAAGGTAGAGGAACCAGAGATCAAATTGCCAACATCCATTGGATCATGGAAAAAGCAAGAGAGTTCCAGATAAACATCTATTTCTGCGTCAGTGATTTTTTGACTTGTGGTTGTTAAGTTGCTCAATCGTGTCTGACTCTTTGTGACCCCGTGGATGGGGGCACAACAGGCTTCCCTGTCCTTCACTATCTCCTAGAGTTTGCTCAGATTTGTGTCCACTGAGTCGGTGATGCTCTCTAACCATCTCATCCCCTGCTGCCCCCTTCTCCTTTTGCCTTCAATCTTTCCCAGCATCAGGGTCTTTTCTAATGAGTCAGCTCTTCACATCCAGTGGCCAAAGTATTAAAGCTTTCAGCCTCAGCATCAGTCCTTCCTATGAATATTCAGGGTTGATTTCCTGGAGGATTGACTGGTTTGATCTCCTTGCAGTCCAAGGGCTTCTCAAGAGTCTTCTCCAGCATCACAGTTTGACTGTGTGGGTCACCACAAACTGTGGAAAATTCTGAAAGAGATGGGAATACCAGACCACCTGACCTGCCTCTTGAGAAACCTGCATGCAGGTCAGGAAGCAATAGTTAGAACTGGACATGGAACAACAGACTGGTTCCAAATAGGAAAAGGAGTACATCAGGGCTGTATAGTGTCACACTGCTTATTTAACTAATAATGCAGAGTACATCATGAGAAACGCTGGGCTGGAAGAAGCACAAGCTGGAATCAAGATTGTCAGGAGAAATATCAATAACCTCAGATATGCAGATGACACCACCCTTACGGCAGAAAGTGAAGAAGAACTAAAAAGCCTCTTGATGAAAGTGAAAGAGGAGAGCGAAAATGTTGGCTTAAAGCTCAACATTCAGAAAACGAAGATCGTGGCATCTGGTCCCATCATTTCATGGGAAATAGATGGAGAAACAGTGGAAAGAGTGGCAGACTTTCTTTTCTTAGGCTCCAAAATCACTGCGGATGGTGACTGCAGCCATGAGATTAAAAGACGCTTACTCCTTGGAAGGAAAGTTATGACCTACCTAGACAGCATATTCAAAAGCAGAGATTTTACTTTGTCAACAAAGGTCCGTCTAGTCAAGGCTATGGTTTTTCCTGTGGTCATGTATGGATGTGAAAGTGGGACTGTGAAGAAAGCTGAGCGCCGAAGAATTGATGCTTTTGAACTGTGGTGTTGGAGAAGACTCTTGAGAGTCCTTTGGACTGCAAGGAGATCCAACCAGTCCATCCTAAAGGAGATCCAGTCCTGGGTGTTCATTGGAAGGACTGATGTTGAAGCTGAAACTCCAATACTTTGTCCACCTGATGTGAAGAACTGACTCATTTGAAAAGACCCTGATGCTGGGAGGGATTGAATGAGGGAGAAGAAGGGGATGGAGGAGGATGAGATGGCTGGATGGCGTCACTGACTCGATGCAGGTGAGTTTCAGTGAACTCCTGGAATTGGTGATGGACAGTCTCTGGGGTCTCAAAGTTGGACGTGACTGAGCGACTGAACTGAACCCTGTGTCGGTCACGTCATTTGCAAATATTTCCTTCTGTTCTCTGGGCTGTCTTTTCGTTTTATGATTTCCTTTGCAAAAGTTGCTGAATTTAATTAGATCCCATTCGTTTACTTTTTTTTCCCCATTACTCTGGGAGATGGCTTGAAAAATATATTGCTATGATTCATGTCAAAAAGTGGCCTGACTGTGTTTTCCTTCTGGTCTTACATTTATCTTTGATCCATTTTGAGTCTATTTTTCTGCATGGTGGCAAAGAGTTATTCTAATTTTACTTTTTTACGTGCAGCTGTCCGGTTTCCCAGCACCACTCTGTCATAGGTTAAGTGAGCAGGGGTGTGTGGTCTATTTGTGAGCTTCCTGTCCTGCTGCATTGATCTGTGTGTTTCTGGTTCTGTGCCAGTACCGTTCTGTAGTGATTGCTGTAGCTTTGTGGCGTGGAGGGTAGTCAGGGAGCCTGCTTCTTCAAGCTCCGCTCTTCTTTCTCAAGATTGCTTTCGCTATTCTTTTATGTCTTTTAGGGTCTTTTATGTCTCTATACAAAATCTAAGAAATTCTGTTCTAGTTTTGGGGAAAGTGACGTTGGTGACTTGATAGGGATTCCATCGAATGTGTAGATCGCCTCGGGTCGTGTAGTCACTTTGATGTGTAAGTGTGCGCTTTAGCCTAGGAGTTAGGGCTGGCAATGGACAGGCCTTCCTCTAGCAAGTTAGGCACGTGAGACAGAGCTCGCTCCCGGTAGAGCAGAGCTGGCTGGCTCGGCTCTTCTGTCTAACCCAGCTTACTGTAAACCCGTCGCAGTCCCCGCCTGCTTCCGAGGAGTGGCGCGGGCTGCTGCCGCCCTTCCTCTGCCACCGCCCCGCTCTCCGGACCGTGAGCATCTGGGCCGCTCCCCTGCTTCTCAGCAGCCCCAGCTGTTCATTACCACTGGTTCGTCAGCAGCCACTTGGTTAGGACACGTTGCAGTATCGTAGCTAATTTGGCAGATGCATTGTGTTAGGAGCAATTTCATGACTTTTGACTCACGCTCTTCTTGCTGTGATCACTCTTTCCAGTTTTTAAGGTATTGTACATAAATTGCTTTTGTCTCGTGTTCAGTTTGGACGTGCAGCATGTACATTCTGTCTCTTGCTCCGCGTTAAGATTTACCCCCGTGAGCGTCTGTGGCTCCTTCCCATACAGTGCTCTGTTGTTTGAATGTAGCACAGTCTATCTGTTCTCTTGTTGATGGGTATTTACACTGTTTTCAGTTTTTAGCTCCTCAGATCTGTTTCGATGTTTCCTATTTTAAATATTGTCTTGTATTTGGTATTACACTAGTTAAGCTTGTTATTAGAACATTTATTATCCTCTTAAGTGAACTGTTTTGTATAAAAGCTAAAAAAACCACCCTGTCATTTCTTATTCCCACATCCTCAGAGTGTTCTTTTTACTCTTTTAGGATGCACTGTTAGTTTTTCCTTCTAAGTTTGAGGTCCTGAATCCTATTACTGGCTAAGGGAAGCTGGTTGCTGTTCCCTTTGCCATTGCCGATCATATCCTTGAGTCAGAGGAGCTGTTGAGAACAAGTCTTTTGGTTTTATGGCTGTACCGAAACTTGGCTGACACTCTAGGTTTTCAGTGAAGAGGGAACACACGCTATCAGAAACCTCTAGAGATTTATTAGATATTTGGGATGGGCTTGGTATTTGAGCTGTGCCTGACAAATTAAGGTAGCTCGCAGCTAGTGTGGGGAAGTGCTCAAGGACAGGTTTCACTCTGGGTCTCTGAAAGAAATCGTGCGCAGCTTGGCGGCAAGCGCCTGAGCTAGCTCAGAACTTGAGAAAGTGGACACTGGTGTGTGCTTCTCTCCTGCCGCAGCTGTCAGGTGGGGTGTCATGGCCAGCTCCTCGGACAGCGAAGATGACAGTTTCATGGCTGTGGACCAAGAGGAGACCGTGCTGGAAGGGACCATGGAGCAAGATGAGGACCCCCGCGCGGCGCTGGAGGTCGAGGAGACTCGACCTAACAGGTCCATGTCTGAGCTGCCAGAAGAGGTTTTGGAGTATATCCTGTCCTTCCTCTCCCCATACCAGGAGCAGAAAACTGCAGCCCTCGTCTGCAAGCAGTGGTACCGACTGATTAAAGGTACTTTGGAGAGGGCAAGGGTTTATGTACGCATTTAAGATCTCTTTGAATGACTTTTAATCTCTGTTTCATTGTTTCCTCCCTTCCATGTATCGTGGTTCTGAAACAGCGGTAGACAGTTTGCTCTGTACATTTTTCTTTCTCTTTATCCTGCGTAGTTTTATGAGCAACTTGAATACTGTAGTTTTTAATCCAACTTGCAGTTTTAAAATGAGGATTCTTTTCCTGCATATTCTTGGGGTTGATCTGGTAAATTGCATTATTCTGGAATAGGTAGAGTAGGGATGAATACGGATGGATGGTAAGAGCTAACCTTCATACAACTCTTACATTGTCAGGACTATCGTAACTGCTTCACAGTCGACCTGGCAACCTGTGAATAGCTTAAAGTAGCTGTTTATGGCAGATGTGGAGTTATGGAAGCATTTAGTGCTTGATTTTATCTCCAAACAGCCCAGGTCCTATGTATGTATTTTACTTTTTAAAATGAATTTCCCCTTTTTTTCCCCTCCATATTCTAATCAAGATTTCAGCTTTAACTAAATGTTGAGGTTACTAATTATACTATATTTTTTCAAATATTTTTTTGTGTGGACCATTTTTAAAGTCTTTATTGAATCTGTTACAATATTGCTTCTGTTTTTGGTTTTTTGACCGTGAGGCATGTGGGGTCTTCGCTCCCTGACCAGGGATCAGACCTGCACCCCTGTGCTGGAGAGTGGTCTTAACCACTGGGCCATCAGGGCAGTACCCTGTGTTTTGAATTAATAAGTTACTTTGTTTTAGGTAGAAAGGGCCTTTTTTTCTTATGAAGATGACCAAGCCCCTTGAATAGCCTTTGATCAAGGCAAGGGTTGTATTGACGTTTCCTTTGCTGGTGTGAGCGAGGCAGCCAGAGGTAAGAGAGAGGGAAAGGTTTAGGTCAGAATCGGGCTTAAAGTCTTTCCGGGAACCAGAGAGGTTCTCCGAGGGGTAGGCTCTTTATCAGTTGTCCGAGTGCAACCTCGATGGCTGATAAGGACCAGCTCTGTTGAAGCTGCCCCCGGGCCGTGCGCCCATCTGCTCACAGCTGGTAACATCCGCATGCACAACCTGCTTCTGTTGCAGAGTTAATGGACTCTGCAGGAGAGACGGGCTCCCTGCACTACGGAGGTGGATGGCTTTACCTCTGAAATAGAGGAGGAAGAATCATACATGAGGGGTGGTGATCTAATCAGAGATATTTATTTATTCTTGGCGTTCTTACCATTCCGCTCTTCTTTTCTTTTTTGAGAGGAAAGGACCTCACGGTCTTCGATCTTCTGGGGGAGTCACTGCCAGGACAGCGTTTTCTCCCCTTGGTCACTACATATCTGTCTTTTATTCATTACTGCCTTATCTCTATCCAGGACTTGAAAATTTGTGTTACTTCACACCAGTGTATAGTGGCAGTATGGTCACACTTCAAAAATGGCCATGTCTTTTTAATATTCCAGTTCTTACCTGTGAGTTCAACCAAAGGAGAATGATCATCACTGGAAAACATGTTCTGTGATCCTACTTAAGGATCCACAAGATGCCATAAATTCAAGAATGATATTCTTTCAAAATATAAATAATTGATTGTATACTTCATTCAAAACCCTTCTCTTTGAAATAAGATAGTAATTTCATGTGTTGGAAAAACAGATTGTTCCAGAAGTATAAAGCTCTCACTTTTTAAAAAAATGGTCTTTATTTTTTTTTTAAGTGGTTTTAGGTTCACAGCAAAATTGCACGGGTCATAGATTTCCTGTATACCCTCTGCCCCCAGACACGCACAGCCTCTCCCACGTTCAGCATCCTCACCAGGGTGGTACATTTTACAATTGATGATCCTGCATTGATAACATTGATGTGTCATTGTCATTCAAAATCTGTGGTTTACTTTAGGGGGTACATCCTGTGAGTTTGGACATGTATATGATGACATGTATCCAGCATTATAGTAAAAAGTCTGATTTTTTTTTTAAACAGCTTTCCTTAGTTATAAATTCATCATTTCATAATCCACTGTCAGCTAGTTATTACCTCCTTGTTTAATACAGAGAATCCGTGGTCTAACCATAGATATTTACTAAACAGCTGTTATGTTTCAGAGATTGTATTACCATATTTTTTCTCGCAAAACTAAATTATCTACCAAGTCTCTTTGTTTTGGAGTAAATAGCACCAATTATTTTGATATGTTTCCTTATGATGTGGTGTAAGTGGAGCAGAGTTAAAGTGTCAGCTGATTTTGTCACCTTGAGGGAGTCGTTTAACCTTGGTAAAATCTAAAGATTAGATCTTCCAGTTTTGAGCTTATGTGATTTTGTTTTCTGTCTTTGAATGAAAGAAAATCAAAGAAGTTTGGAGTTTTTCAAAGAAACTTACATCTTAAAAATGGGATAAGACAATAGATTCAATTTTAATAATTTGATTTCTAAGTGAAGAGTGCAGGCTGAGGCATTGGTTATTTTTGTCTTTAGGTGTAGCTCACCAGTGTTACCATGGTTTCATAAAGGCTGTTCAGGAAGGAAACATCCAGTGGGAGAGTCGGACATACCCTTATCCCGGGACCCCCATCACCCAGCGGTTCTCACACAGTAAGTATTTTTCATGAAAGCAGGTCCCATCTTGCCAGCGGTCGTGTTTGCAAAAACTGTTTTTGAGGCTTGTATCTTGTCTGACGTTTTTAATGAAGAGAGTATAAATGAAGATTCATGTTAGTTCTACAGCCAGAATTAGGGAAGAGCGTGAGCCTGACAGCACTCTAGGCGCTGTGGTGTAGTTTTATGCTCTGCTTTTCCCTTGGGCTTCCCCGGGGTCTGTGCACCAGAGGGGTCCAGGGCTTGGGCTTCAACAGCTGACCTCGGGTAAGAGAAGGGCGAGGGGAAGGTGTGCCTGGGGGCGCTGCTGGGCTCCTGCTTGGGGAGTAGCCAGCGTTCAGCAGGAACTCTTTACTTTAACACGGTGTGTGTTCAGCAAACACAGAGTTTGACTGGGGTCACACACAAGTTTTGCACATGAAGGATATTGATTATAAAATACAAATTTAAGTAATAAAATTATAAATAACATGTTCTGGCAAATAGACATAATTTAGAGCTTTGACTTACTCTGGAGTTAACTCTCCATTGTAGCTGATTTTTATAGATGCCACTTTACGTATGTCTTCCTTTGACTCGAGCCCCACACCTTGTGGGGTCTTCGTTCCCTGACCAGTGATGAAACCCAGGCCCCAGCAGTGAGAGCACTGAATCCTAACCACGCCCGCCAGGGACTTCCCAGGATCATTTCATTCCGGAGGTGACTGCTTTACCCTGAGCCACCAGAGGAAGCCCATGGTTGATTCATATCCATCCATGGAAGTGAGACTGAGCTGGGTTGCACTGTAGGCCAGTAAAGGTGTATACATATTTGGTTTTACAAAAGTTCATTAAGAAGAGAGGGAAGCCTTTTAGAAAGTTACTGTTACTTGCCTGTTCAGAAACCTTGAGTGTCTGTCCAGTGGTAAAAGCTAAACTTAGTCATATTTAAAACCATCTTTAAGCTGACTTATTTCTACATTTACTACTTCATCTCCTGACTTTTCCCAAGAGCTCACCTCATTTTAAGTTGTCACTTTGCTGTGCTCATTTCTTCCTCCCTGGAGTATTCTCGTCCACTTAGCTGAAGCCTGCTTCATCTTTTATAGCTCAGTTCAAGTTCTAGCTCTTTGGGGAAAGCTTTTCTCAACTCTCTGGGCCACAGAAAAAATTTTCCTGATCTGAACTTATGTCTGGAATACTGATTTGGCACCTAACTCATATTGTCTTTCACTGTTAACTTTTATATTTGTCTCTTTTTTTAAGCCATATTTTGAAATTTGAGGGGAAGGAGAGTTATTGGTTATCCATGTTACATAAGAATTACTTGCAAAGTCACCAACTTAAAACAAGATTTATTATCTCACAGCGTTCCTCAGGGTCAAGAATTGGGAGTAGCTCAGCTGGCAAGTTCTGAGTCAGGGTCTCTCATGAGGTTACAGCCAGTCTGTCAGCCGGGGCTCCCGTCCCCTGAGCGCTCGACCGACGCCCGGGGAGTCGTCTCCAGGCTCACTTAGTAACTGTCGAGAGAAGACTCGCTCCTTACCGCGTGGACTTCTCCACGGAGCTGCTCACGACTTGGCAGCGGGCTTGCCACGAACTGAGTGATCCTAGAGAGAAGCGGAGATGCTGAGCCAGCGGCCACGCTCTTTCCTAGAGCCTGACCTCTGAAGCAGATCCCGTCCTTTCGGCTCTGTCCTGTAGGTCACGCAGGGGTTGACCGAGGGTGCAGCACCAGGTGCTGGGGATCCGTGGCGGTCTCCTGGAGGCTGACTACCCCAGACCACACGCCGTGCTCTCACGTGCAGAGGTGTTCAGTGAAACACGCGGGCCCGTCGTCTGTGAACTGAATCTAAGTAGATCGGAGGAGTGAGTCGAACTGTTGGCTGCGTTCAGGCCTCTCAGGAAGCTGTCGTAAACCCCCCGAGCAGTAGATCTCAAGAGTGCGATGCTGGGACTTTGGGGGAGGGCGGTGTCTGAGACGCGCCGCGGGGTCCGTGCGGTCAGGACTGGCTTCCGCTGGCCTCCGCCCGTGAGCATGGCCGTGGTGTGCGCGCCCCTGCCCTGAGCGTGGGGCTGCAGCAGTCCCCCGGCGCCACTCTGGCACCATGCGCGCAGCTGGCAGTGGGGTGAAAAGGATGACTGCTTCCTCAGCTGCTGCTGCTTGTTAGGATGATAACAATAGTTTTGAAAGAGTCTCAGATGTTTTCAGGAGTTCATAGATGTATACTTTGCAGTAAAGTTTAGACGAATCCTTGCTGAAAATATGTACTGAAATGACGGGAAGATCCGCATTAGGTCCAGTGTTTATTGGTGAAGGAGGGCTGACTCAGTCATCTACGGATGCTTGGGATGAGGCGCAGAGACAAGACTTACTGCTCTTGCCTGTGGTAGCCTTTGTGGCCACAGGAAGAGGGCTGCTCCGGCGCCGGTGCACCGGCTCCTCGTTGGCGGGGCTTCTCCATTGCTCGGGGCGGCGCAGTAGGTGGGGCTCGAGGGTCCAGAATGCACGCTCAGTGGTTGTGCGCACGGGCTTAGTAGCTCTGAGGCATGTGGGATCTTCCCGAACCAGGGGTCGATCCCGTGTCCCTTGCATTGCCAGGTGGCTTCTTAAATAGTAGACTACCACGGATGCCTGAGGATGGTGTTTTGAAACAAATAGTGTTGAACCCTTTGTTGTTTAATTGTTTAGTTGTATCCAACAACTCTTTGCCACCCCATGGAATGCAGCACACCAGGCTTCCCTGTCCTTCCCCATCTCCCAGAGCTTGCTCAAACTCATGTCCGTTGAGTGGCTGCTGCCATCCAACCGTCTCGTCCTGTCGCCCCCTTCTCCTCCCGCCTTCACTCTTTCCCAGCATAGGAGTCTTTTCTAGTGAGTCAGTTCTTCGCATCAGATGACCAAAGCATTCAGCTTCAGCATCAGTCCTTCCAGTGAATATTCACGACTGATTTCCTTTAGGATAGACTGGTTGGATCTCCTTGCAGTCCAAGGGACTCTCAAGAGTCTCTCCAACACCACAATTCAAAAGCATCAATTCTTTGGTGCTCAGCTTTCTTTATGATCCAACTCTCACATCCATGCGTGCTGCTGCTGCTGCTAAGGCACTTCAGTCGTGTCCGACTCTGTGTGACCCCATAGACGGCAGCCCACCGGGCTCCCCCATCCCTGGGATTCTCCAGGCAAGAATACTGGAGTGGGTTGCCATTTCCTTCTCCAATGCATGAAAGAGAAAAGTGAAAGTGAAGTCGCTCAGTCTGTCCGACTGTTAGCGACCCCATGGACTGCAGCCCCCCAGGCTACTCCGTCCATTGGATTTTCCAGGCAAGAGCACTGGGGTGGGGTGCCATTGCCTTCCCCGCATCCATGCATAACTACTGGAAAAACCGTAGCTTTGACTACACAGACCTTTGTTGGGAAAGTGATGCTCTGCTTTTTAATACACTGTCTAGGTTGGTCATAGCTTTTCTTCCAAGGAGCAAGCGTCTTTTAATTTCATGGCTGTGGTCACCGTCTGCAGTGATTTTGCAGCCCAAGAAAATAAAATCTGACATGCTTCTACTTTTTCCCCTTCTGTTTGCCATAAAGTGATGGGACCAGATGCCATGATCTTAGTTTTCTGAATGTTGAGTTTCAAGCCAGCTTTTTTACTCTCCACTTTCACCATTATCAAGAAACTCTAGTTTCTCTTTACTTTCTGCCATTTGAGTCGTATCATCTGCATATCTGAGGTTGTTGATATTTCTCCTGGCACTCATGATTCCACCTGGTGATTCATCCAGCCCAGCATTCACGTGATGTACTCTGCATGTCAGTTGATAAGCAGGCTGACAACAGACAGCCTTGTTGAACCCCCTTCCCAGTTGTGAGCCTGCCATTGGTTCCATGTCTGATTCTGACGGTTGCTTCTTGACTCGCACAGAGGTTTCTCGAGAGGCATGTAAGGTGGTCTGTCTCTTAATGTTTGTTGCCGTCCACCTTTCACCATGATTGTCTGTGTGGGGAGGCTACACGCTAAAGAAAACTTTTGATTTGGGAAGCAAGTTCCTAGGCTCCTCTGACCGGCGCTTTGCTCATCTGTAAAATGTGTATACGTCCATCTGTTTAGGAGTTTTCCAGTTTGTTGTGATCCACAGAGTCAAAGGGGTGTGTAGTCAATGAAGCAGACGTAGCTGTTTTTCTGGAATTCCCTTGCTTTCTCCATGATCCAGTGAATGTTAGCAATTTGATCTCTGGATCATCTGCTTTTTCTAAATCCAGCTTATACACCTGGAAATTCTCAGTTCATATACTGCTGAAGCCTATCTTGAAGGATTTTGAGCAGAACCTAGAATTCAGTTCAGTTCAGTTGCTCACTTGTGTCCGACTCTTTGCAAACCCATGGAGTGCAGCACGCCAGGCTTCTCTGTCCATCACCAAATTGCATAGTGCAAATTTTCTTCTCCGTGATTTAGTGAATGGCATTATCATTCTCTCTGTTATACAAACTTGAAAGCTTGGTTTCACGCTCAGTTCCTCTCCCTCCCTCAACAACAGAAGTCGAACCTTGCTGACTGTCTGTCTCTGCAGTCTGTCTCAGATCTTTCCTTACTCACACTTATGCCTTGATCATCCCATCTTGCCTAAGTCTTTTCTTCCTCCTCTCCGCCCCCACCTCCCTCGCTCCCACGTTGCAGCATCTTACTTCCCCGGCCAGAGATCACACCTGTATCTCCTGCGGAAGTGTGGAGTCTTAACCACAGGATCGAGAGGGCTGCTGCTGCTGCTAAGTCGCTTCAGTCGTGTCCGACTCTGTGTGACCCCATAGACGGCAGCCCACCAGGCTCCCCCGTCCCTGGGATTCTCCAGGCAAGAACACTGGAGTGGGGTGCCATTTCCTTCCCAGTGCATGAAAGAGAAAAGTGAAAGTGAAGTCACTCAGTCGTGTCCGACCCTCAGCGACACCATGGACTGCAGCCCACCTGTCTCCTTTGTCCATGGGATTTTCCAGGCAAGAGTACTGGAGAGGGGTGCCATTGCCTTCTCTGAGGATCAAGAGGGAAGTCCCCCTAAATCTTCTCTGAACAGTCTTCTTCCCTTTTCTCTTCATCTGAACCTGGTCTAGACACTGTTCGCAGCCATCTGTAAAACTGGGGACAGTGCCGCCTCCTAGGGCCTTTGGAAATATGCAGGGCCATTGCTGTTGTCTTGGCAGGAAAGTACCGCAGGCGGTTAGTAGGCAAGGACCGGGCTTGCTGTATGTTCTGTAGTGAATGGGATGATCCTGCACTCAGAGAACTGACCTGTTCAAAATGGTAGGCACCCGTGCTGGGGAGCGCTGCAGATCTAAGACTTAAAGCCAGCCGCACAACTCCTCTGCCAAGAAGCCTCAGCCTTTCTGCACTGCATGTGGAAGTTTCCCCTCCGGTGGCCTTCAAGGCCCCAGCTTACCTTTTCAGCCTGACTCACTGCTGCATCCTTACACAGCCAGGTTCCACCCACACAAGATTCTGTGTTTGTCTGAAATCCTATTTCGTGGCTTTGCTTAGATGCTCTGATTTCATGTCCCTTCCCCTCCCTTTCCTTTTCAGCCCCTAGATATGTTCCCCCTTTCTTAATTGACAGAAAATGCCCTGACCTCTAAAACCCATGTAGGAGACAAAGCCAAAAGCTGCCTTCTTTCACACTATTCTCAAATTGCCCAGTGTGGAGATTAGGCTCTTCTCTTTCTCTGCTTATGCTGCTTTAGTACACTCTTCATACCTTCCTCTTAATGTTTATTACCGGCTGCCTTTTAGAGTGATTATCTGTGTGAGAGAGACCACATGCCAAAGAAGAGCGTTAGACTTGGGAAGCAAGCTCCGTGGCTTCTCTAGACCACACTTCCAGGGGATCTGTATAACAAATTCTGTTTGTGCCACAGGTTACTAGGAGATTTAATTGAGGAAACACTTGCAGAAATATGTTTTAACCTGCAGAATGCTAAGATAATGATGGTGTCTCCTCCACAAGGTACTTGTCTCCTTGAGAACACTCTGGTCCATGTCTTAGACGTCTTGTGCCCCTTTCGCAACACCCGGTTCATAGTTGACATCTATTAATTCTGTGGAATTGTGTAACAAAGATATGAGCCGTAGAGCTTCTTTCTTATGTAAAACTCGAGACAGAAAACGCAGGGAAAGTAAATGAAGCCAGTTCCCCTAGTTACTCGATGAGTGTTTGTATGGCCAGACATGCAGCTCTTGACTGATGTCCCTTTCAGATTGACACAGGGGTCTGTTGAGTCCCGAGCATTATGTTTTGAAAAACCTTTTGGTGTTCAGGCTGCATATACGGTCGGGTCCTTCCACACACATGCTAATCTTGCTCCTGCAATAGCCAGCAGGCCCAGACCGGATAACCAGCCTGTCTTATTCCATAGGCATGTGATTACAGGCCTTATCAAGTGTGTCCTGGCTTGTAGACGCTAGACACGTGACAACCTGAGCATGGGATAAATGCCCCAGGACCTTTCCCTGGAGACAAGAGAGGAAACAAAAGACTCTCACCTCTGAAAGTGCAGAAATTGGAGTTCAGTGCACGTTTAGTGACTACCAGGTGCCATGGAAAACAGGAAACAATTGGAAGAGCTTGAACTTCAGGGAATGAGTATAGCAGGAAAGGATTCAGAACACTGAAGACTCTTGGCTTACTGTATGTGTGATTGTGAATGTTTGATTTGTCTTCAAATAGGAATTGCTAGATTTTGACTTGAGGCGAGTGACTTTTAGGAGTTGTTCATGGAGCAGTCAAGCACATTTCAGAAAATCTGAAGAGTTTAGCAGTTGGAATGATCACATTCTCAATGTTACTCATATTTTTTAGCAGGGTAATCATACCGTCCATTGGACAGTAACTTCTGTAGAGCGCATTCCAATGGTCTGCGTGTTCTGAAAGGAAAATGCTCTGTTTGGGGGGAGACCTTTGGTGAAAGGAAATATCTGCTTGAGCACTGGTATTTGCTTAAATTCTTGTTTTTTTCTAAAAGGCCCATTGAATTTGTTGGGTCCCCAACCCCACCTCAGGCCAACGTTGGCGTCTTAAATAAAAATAGACAAACATAGTTCAATAGGGTGCTTAAAATATTTGAGTGTATTATTGATGGCTGTTTTCTCATTCTCATTATGTCTGAGTTCTAAACATAGCTGCCTAAATTGACTCTCTTCCTCTCCAAGCTTTGTTGATAATGCCTGCTGGATGTTGAAAATACAGTGTGTGAAACTTGTCATTTCAGTCCCATCAGCTTAGCATAGAGTTTGGGCTGTGCCTTCCTCTTCCAGAAGCCTTTGTTTGCTCAAAGAGAGCAGGAAAATGCCATTTGCCTTATTTTAGTATAGGATTGAAATACACGTGGTGAAGATCTCACGGGGCCAGCTGCTGGCTAGGTTTTCAATCCAAATAGAGCAGAAGAATGTTTGCTGCCTCTTTGAAAAATAAAGGCACTGTGTTCTTTAAGCAGCTGCCAAGAGTTGGTCTTTGAGAAATAGTGGGACATAAATGAGCCCCTGACTGTTTTAGTTATGAAATCATGGACTCGTCTTATCAAACATTGTTTTAATGGACCTCAGTTAGAGTTTCAGAAGACAAGGGACATGGCTAATTTCTGTTCTGAGGTTCCGGATTATCCAGAGGAATAGAATGTTCTCTTATGCTGGGCACCAGTCAGGTCAGTTTAAAATTGCCCTGATTTGTTGGAGTAGCTAGTTCAAAAAAGGTATAAAAAGACCAAGATACTTGAAGCTTAATGGCTTTAGTGGAGATTAAAGCGTGGCTTCAGTAATTATCCTTTTTGTTTGTTGAATGTCATCTAACTTGATCTATTGTTATTTGTAGTGCTTAACAACTCTGAAACATGAGCAATAGAATTACATAGAATTTTCCTTTTTGGGGGCCACACAGTTTGGGGGGCAGTGAAAGCATGAAGTCCTAACCACGAACTGCCAAGGAATTCCCAGGATTACACTCTACTTAATAGCCTTTCTTATTGGGATGTTAATGTAAAAACTGATTTAGTTATGGATTGCGACTTATTTTCAAGGCAAAGTCAGCGGGGAAATCCCCTGGCGGGGGGGCCTGGGTTCAATCCCTAGTCAAGGAACTGAGGTCCCTCAAGCTGCATGGCACCATCGGAAAATAAAAAAGAAAGAAAGAAAGTAGTGGAATGTGTGAAATCATGTTACCCTTCGTATTCCATCGTAGCATGTTTGAGTTCTGGGAGTAATTAAGTGCTCTGCAGATGTGAGCCTGTTGACGATTAAACGGCATTTCATTTCCTAGTATCTGTAGTTTCTTTAACTTCCTTGTTAATTTGAAAAGTCTGTAGCTCTGTTATTGTGCATTGTTAGAGGTCAGATGTTTCGGATTTACTCCTGCTGGCTGAGAGTACGGGGTATAAGTGACTGAACACATTGCTTTTGTTATCTCTTAACTCATCCAATTTTCAGATGTGGCTTTCCCAGTGTGGAGAGTCCTTAAAGGCCTATCAAGTGGGCTGAGTTTAGAAAAAATAAAAAAGGAGGGTTAGTCCCAGAGCGTTTGTGTATCACAAGAGGTAATTATAGCAGTAACATTTCCCTTTTTCTGAGCTTGCGTAATGGTGCCAGGGTTCAGAAGAGATCTTAAAAACAGTGGTGGACAGAAGTGAGCTGGACCTGCCGAGGGGCAGGATGGTCACCAAAGCCCTGCCGCCCTAGTGGGCCGAACCTCTGAGTTTCTTTTCCCTTTCTGCTTCCCTTTCCGTGATGCCTAATGTTTGAGCCTAGCTTCCCTAGTTTTCCCACTGGTGTGCATGGAATGGATGAATAGTTTTGCTCCGCTCTATTCCCTAAAGCCCAGGCTGGTGAATGCAGAGCTGTGAGGAGCATGGCCATCTCTCCCACAGGTAGAGGCCGCGTGCGCGCTGGGAAGCACGATGGTGGAGCTGAGCTTCCACGTGTCTTGCCCAGGCCCCGGCTCTGGTCTTCCTGGTGTTGGGGAACAGCCCCTCTCACAGCCCTGACTCTTGCCTTCAGAATGGTGTCCGCTGGTGAGGTGTATATGATCACCTGGTTAAAAAGGCATTTCTTAGAGACTCCGGTGCTTTTTGTTTACTTACTTACAGTGTGTGTGTGCTTTTGGTGTGCTGGGTCCCTGCTGCTGTGCGTGGGCTTCTCTTGTGGAGCGGGGGTCTCAGGCGCGGGGGCTTAGCAGCTGGGGCTCCAGGCCCCGCATCCCGCGGGCTCCAGCAGTCGTGGAGCGGGGCTGTCGTTGCCCGAGGCGTGTGGAGTCTTCCTGGACCAGGGGTGACCCCGTGTCCCCTGCATTGGCAGGCGGATTCCTATCCGCTGTACCACGAGGCAAGGCCGACGTTGGTGCTTTTCACGTATTACTTACCGCGTTGGTTTTCTATTTTGCACCGACCAGTCAGCTTTGGTGGTTTTTGGATACACCTAGGAGCTTAATGACTTTCACGTTTTTTCTCTTGGTGGTTTGGGGACCATGCTACCTCTGAGATCCCCAAGCTCCGTTGGTTCCATATGTGTGGTTACTTTGTGGCATTGCTTAAAATTGTTTTCTGTCATTCTCTTTCATATAGTGTTTATTGTTTTGTCTCTCACATTTCATTTGAAAGCAAAGCAGTAAGAGGGGTGCTGGAGAGAAATGCGAGGACCGAGAGTCCTCTGTAGGCAGTGACTCTCCTCCACCAGCCCGCGAGGATGAAGACGCAGATTCAGGCTAATTGGGAGCTGCGCTGGCGTTTCGCTCACTGAGCACTCTGAATCTGCATTCTCGTGTGCTCTTGCGGAATTATGCTGCCTTAAGTAGTATCGTCGGCAGCCTGCTTAGTGTGCTCAGAAATAACATTTCCATAGCTTCTCTCTGGTCCTTAAAGCTGAAGACACGAGGCTGGTTACAGGAAGGTTGGCACCTGGTAACAGCTACGACATGCGTGAAATAATCAGTCTTTGAAAGATACAGACTATAGTCACGGTGTTAGAGCACCTTCCAAATCAGACGCCAGTTGCTCATTAACTGTTCTCTTTCTAGGTGCGTGCTATTATGACGCTAATCAGTCTATGTATGTGTTCGGAGGCTGTACCCAGAGCAGTTGCAATGCTGCCTTCAATGACCTCTGGAGACTTGACCTAAATAGCAAAGAGTGGATCCGACCTTTGGCTTCAGGTGAGAGAGAACATGCTGCTCTTTGCCCCCTCACCAGGTAACTTGCTTTGCACGGGCACTCATCATCCTTTCGGTGTTGGTCTCAAGGACAGATTACTGGGGCCCCAGGTCCTTTGTCAAATCTGCTTGTAAACACTAAAGAGTAATATGCTTGTGTACGGCCTTTGTATTTTTTCTAAATTATGCTTTATCATTAGTGTTGGTTTCCTGCCAGAATTGCTATACTGCCGTGTGAATTCCTTTGTGTGGTTTTCTCAAGTCCTTGTGCAGGTGTGATGTGCTCTTTGGTATGAAGTTGAAGTAACAGCAGCAGCGCGGTCGTGGGAACTGTAGTTGCCAGACAGAAGCTACTGTCCCAGGGCTAAGGTCTCTGAATGTCGCTTGTTCTTGCCAGCTCAGGTATTTGGGGAGCGAATGAAACATGCCTCTGCTGGTCCCTCCTAACTGCTCAGGAGTGTGGGAAGATTCCACAGTCGGTGCAGCCCCGCGTCATCCCACTGTGCCAAAATCCGTGCAGGAAGCTGCTGGGTCATTTTCTCTTTTGACCTAACCTTTCTTGGGGAAGAAAAACGCACACACACATGATTGTTTCTGCACTTACAAAGTGGGGTGGCTTGAAAATGCAGTTACAAGCTTGGAGGGCTCGGGTGACAGACAAATGGAATCCGCTGAGTGTAAAGCGCCCTGCTCAGCTTGCTGGCCAGCTTTTCCCAGTCTTCTGAGTGTAAAGCGCCCTGCTCAGCTTGCTGGCCAGCTTTTCCCAAACAGTCTTCTTTTGACCTTGCAGGGTTGCAATTCATCGTATTTATTTGGGTCTTGTTTGCTTTGATTACTAAGTGGAAGGCAACATGGTATATTAGAAAGGGCACTGGACTAAGAGTGAGGCGACGTGAGTTTCATATCCTGGCGAAAATCACCAATTCTGCCTGTAACTATGACCAAGTCAGCGCACCTCTCTGGGAGAAGTGTGCAGGCGGATCAGAAGGTCCTGTTTTTGAACGAGCTAAGAGAGCTGCCTTGCGTTTCCCTTTGTTTCTGTGATGGCTGCTCTGGATGAGCTGCTTTGCGTTTCCCTTTGTCTCTGTGATGGCTGCTCTGGATGTCGGCGCGTAAAATCCTTTTATGAGGAGAAGCTGCGTGGTGCTTCCCAAAGCTGTAGCCCCTGCTGCCGCCTCCGCAGCAGACGGCGCAGGAGGGAAGCGCAGGGTGGCGGCAGGCGCGCAGAGCTGCGGCTGGGCGTGAGCATGTGGGACCCTGGAAGGTTATCGGAAAGATGAAAGAGTGCTAAGCTTTAAGATGTTTTGAATATTAGGACGGTTTTAGAGCCTTCAGAACTTTGTACTTTGGAGCATTTCTCTTTCCAGCGCTTTGTAACCCCTGTTGCACTTAACACAGCATTGATTGATACTTAGAATCATGGATTCTAAAATGCAGAGGGTCTTTTTAGCTTAAGCATCTTATTGCCATTGTACTTATTGTCCAGGCCCCATTTCAAAGTAGCTTTGATGTCCCAGTAACAAAATACCAATACTGCCTTTCTCCGTTTCGCAACCGAGCTTATGCCTTTCGGCTTCCCTGGTGGCTCAGAAGGTGAAGAGTCTGCCTGCGGTGCAGGAGACCTGGCTTCTCTCCCTGGGCCAGGGAGTCCCTGGAGAAGGCAGTGGCTACCCAGTCTCGCAGCCTTGCTTGGAGAGCCCCAGGGACAGAGGAGCCTGGCGGGCCGCCGGCCATGGGGTCACAGAGGGTCGGACACGCCTGGGCAGCGACCACTTGTATGCCTTCGACCGTTTGGCGTGGGTCTTGCTCTTTCTTGGACGTGTGGACGCGTGGACCTTCATAGCCTGTTGGCATCGACTCTGCTTCTTTTTCTTTACAAGATAGGCATGGCATTTTTGTTGTCGTTAACTACTAGGTTTAAAGACTATGCTTTGAATCCCCTAGGTAAAAGTATCAGAGAAATAGCTGTCTTTGTAATGCAGATTTTATAACTGATCTGAATTTAAAAAAGAAAAACAGGATTGGACTGTTCCCTTTTATAACACATATTGGCTCCTAAAAGTTTAAAAGTAATTTTCAACAGAATATCTCAAAGAATCTAGTTTCTGCATCACTCTCATCTACAATTAGAGGCTATTTTTTTGTTGGGGGAGAGGGGAGTGGAGACTGAGCTTTTCGAAATGTCTGGTTTAAATTAAAAACAAACAAACAAACAGCAGTTTAATTAAGAGTCCTATGAGACTGCTGGCTTCCCAGGTGGCACAGTGGTAAAGAATCGGCCTGCCAGTGCAGGAGATGCAAGAGATGTGGGTTCAATCCCTGGATTGGGAAGATCCCCTCAAGGAAGAAATCGCAACCCACTCCGATATTCTTGTTGGAGAACCCCATGGACAGAGGAGCCTGGCAGGCTACCGTCCACGGGGTCACAGAGAGTCAGACACGACAGCGCATTCATACAGAAACATTTGGGAGTCTCATTTAGGCAGAAATCCCGTGGGAAGATTGCCTGGGGAAATGTTCCTGTCTGCTGTCATGAGTCCCAACCAAGCATCAGTGATTCTTTCTGAGTACAACGGTTGTTGGTGTGTCTTGGTATGCCTGAGTCCCCCGTTTGAGCGCTTGGAGGTGGGTGAGTTGGATGGTGCCTGAGGGGACGGTGCTGCCTGCTGCCCTCTGGTGCCGGATGTCCAGTCTTCCGGCATTTGAGCGTCTGCAGATGAGGAGCGTCGAGAGGGACCGTTTTAACCGTGCTCAGTCTTCAGGTGTAGCTCTTTGGAAAAGAGCATCAAACAAGCAGTGGGGCAGTTTGCGCTGGGAGCAGAGTCTTGAAACAGAACTCTTCTGTATCAGTCGTCTTTTTTCACCTACGTGGTTGTTATATTGCACAGGAAACCGAGCATCTCATTTTGCTTGGTGTCTTAGCACAGTCTGGGGGCTGCAGCCCCAGAAGCTTGCTTTTCACAGTTCTGGAGGCTAGGGGTCTGAGATCCGGGGGCTGCTGAGCGCTCTTTTCCTGGCTGGCAGAGAACCAGGCAGCTTGTCCTGTGTCCACATAGCAGAAAGTGAGTTCTGGTATCTCCTCCTCTTTTTGTAAACCGGATTATCTCCCAATGCTCTCATCTTCCTGTGCCATCGCCCTGAGATTCAGACTCAGCGTGTGGGCAGCCCGGTCCATAGCAGTTGGAAATAATGTGTTTTGTCAACAAAAGCTTGTCCTGCGTTTCTTTGGAAATGAGAGGAGGAGGAGCTTCTGCAGGGAGGCGGGTGGTGATGAGTGTCGCGGTGACGGCTTAGAGTTGAGAGAGACCGGTGGCGCTTCTCCGACGCTTCTGCTGAGGCGCCGCCTCCTCCCTTATACACGAGGGTAGGTGAGTCCTGCCTTCGTGGAGCTTATACTGTAACGGGGAAGAAACGGTAACCACAAAAAGGAAGCGAGGAGTGGGACGTGAAATGAGCAAGGGAGACAGCCTCTTCTGCCGCGACATGACGGGTGCGGGGTGCGGGGTGCAGGACGGGGAAAGCGGCGCGTGCGGCGCGTGCGGAGAGCGGGACGCAGCCCTGGTGGGCAGGGTGACGGCAGAGGCCAAGCTGCGGTGCAGATGGGGGCCGAGGGCGCTGCGGCCCTGCAGACAGTGTAAGCAACACTGCTGCTGCTATTTAAGAAATGGATTAAAGGAAGGCAAGAAGATAGAGCAGAGAGAACAGATAGGCAGCTGTCGGAATAGCACCGGTGAGAGCATGTGATGGCTTGGACCAGGGTCGCAGCAACGGAGATAGAAGAGCGTGAATCTGCGCTGAATTTTTATGTTAAAATTGATGGGACTTCTTGATGGATTAGATATGGGAGGGTGAGA
The DNA here is from genome assembly GCA_006410675.1 of Oreotragus oreotragus. NCBI lineage: Eukaryota > Metazoa > Chordata > Mammalia > Artiodactyla > Bovidae > Oreotragus > Oreotragus oreotragus. The sequence continues at coordinate 14,613 of SJYX01010205.1, read as the reverse complement.
AGGGCAATCAAGGCTGACTTACGTACACTTCGGTAGATAGTGGGGCCATTGGCTAAAACAGAAGAAATATTTGGAAGAGTTTTGTTTTTTTTTAACCTCTTTAAACATTTAAGTGGTGGTATCAAATAATTGGTTGTTCTGGGGAGTCTGGCATGTGAAGTAGAAGCTTGACTTCCCATAGAGGATGGCTCAGCCCTTCTGCTCAGTTAATTCTACTGTCATGCTTCATTTTGTTTTTTTGTTTGTTTGTTTTCAATAGATTTTTGAGTTTTATTGAAATCTTACATGAAGAAGAAATTGGCAATACAGTCACATCAAAGAACAAATTGTCACGGCTTTGGCGTTTAAGCCAAACTTGTAGGGCAGATTTCAAAAAGGCGTGAAGTTATAACAGTTTAAAAACACAGTTGACCTACTTCTAAGAATGCAAAACATACAATCATAGGTTATTTTTAATGCAAGAAAACTTAAATTTGTTTGCTTTTAATTTCTTCAAACTACTAAGACAAAGCACTAGCTTGTATTTTTATTTACAGCATACTCCATACCCCTATGTAAGCTGTCCCAAATCCAAAAAATGAAACTGTCCAAAACCAAAGGTTCTGCAAAATCATGATTTTAACAGTGTGCTCAGCTTGTTTTGAAGCTAAAATGAAGCCTGAAACGATAAAAGCATTGTAACTCCCAGAATAAGGGAACTCTGCAAGCCCAATAATGTCCAAGAGCATTTATGAAAAGAGGAAAAAATAAGAATTGAGTATATACACAATAGTGATTTCTTCACCCAAATACAAATGGCAGCAAATTGCTACATAAAGATGAAACAGATAAGCCAATTTTTTTTGAAGGATGTAGATCTAGAGTCAGTCATATCTTGTCAATATCATTTTCAAGCCCTCACTTGTCTATTTCCACTGTTGCCCATAAGTATCCTGATAAAATTTCCGGTTGTCATTATTGTAACCATAGTTACCAGAATAGTCACCACCTTGCGGAAGCGGCTGTTGAGCAATGGGTTGGGAACCCCAGTTCTGTTGGTTGTTGGTCTGACGGCGCTTGGAGTCAGGTTGGTTGTACCCGTCTGCCTTTCTCTTGCCTCCTGCATTGCCCCCACGGTTGCCGCGAGATCCATGGGAACCATGGCCTCTCTGCTGTTGTGCAGGACCCCCTCTGCCACCCCTAGAGCCTCTTGGTGGTCCCAAAGGTGCCCCCCTCTGTGAGTAGCCAGCTCTACCTCTTGGAGGTGGTGCTCCCCGCCCCCTTGGTGGTGGAGGAGCACCTCGCCCTCCCCTTCCTCCTCCTCTTCCTCTTACTGCATAGCCATCATCATAGCCGTAGTAGGGATCTTCATAGCCTCCACGACAGTCGTGCTGATCATAACCATAGTGGTCATCATAGTAATCTTCATAGCCATAGTAATCTGGAGGGTAGCCACATCCACCTCTCCCCCCGCCACGACCCCGACCTCTGAGTGGAGGTGGCATGCGAGGAGGAGGGTGATAGTAATAATCTTCATACGCAGTACTCCTGGAGGCCTGTCTCGCAGCTTGCCGCTCTTTCCTTTTCTTGTCTGGTGGCTTGGCTAAGACTATTTCAATTTCTTCTCCTTCTATTTCTTTGCCATTCATTTCATCCGTGGCCTTAACAGCTGCTCCTCTGTCTTCGAAATGAACAAATGCATAATCTTTGAACTTCTTCACTCTTTCAGGCTTTCCAAATTCAGAAAATGACTTTTCCAATATTTCTTCTGTCACTGTAGTAGCCAAGTTTCTCACAAATAAAGCTTTCACCTAAGCTGTGACTTCTGGATCTGGTTCTTCCACAGGGTCAGCCCATTCAGCTGTAGCTGCATTTCTGCACACTCTCACTTTCCCACTCAGCAGCCGGCGCCTGGCCTGTGCTGCTGGCCTGTGACCCTCACACTCAAGGAGGCAGCACCCCCGGTTCTTCCTTCTGTCATCGGGTTGATGACAGAGAGTAATGTCCACCAAACGCTGTGACTTCACTGAACTCTTCCAGAATGGCTTCTTTAGTCTTATTCTTCAGAACTGATGCAACAAAAAGCCTGTTGTTTGCCACAGAAATGCACACTCCAAGGTGTTTACCAGGGCGAATTTCATAGCTGTCACACAGTTTAACAGCTTCCTGTGCAGCTTCCTTTCCACGGAAGGTGATAAATGCATACCCTCTGTTCTGACCAGAGAGTGGATCCATCATAAGACGCAGATCCCAAATGGGACCAGCCTTTTCAAAAAGGGGCCCCAATTCATCCTCATATAAATCTCTTGGTATTTTACCTACACAGACTTCTGTTCCAATTCCAGGTTGCACACCAGAGTACACGCTTTCTGGGGGAGGACCACCATACTTCCTCTGTCCTGTGGTTACACCCAAGGTATAACTGGTCCCTTCAAGCAACGCCTTGATCATTGCTTCATCAGGCCCCTTCGTGGACTCTTGCACCTTGCTCCCTGTTTCTCCCTTTGCCTATAGGTCTTCATAACTCCACATAAAAATGCACTTTTGTTCTGAACATGTGATAAGTCACTTTCCTTGAACTGCTGTAGTGCAGACAGAGCTCCTTCTTCATTAAATTCCCTGAGAGCATCAATTGCTCTTTCATCACGATCGACATGAGCTACCAGTCCTGTCTGAAATATTTCATCAGGCCTTTCTGCCACCTTCTGAGGGAGGCCTGCCTCTGTCAGTGTCTTGTAGTGTTCCGTGTGATTTACACGGGAAGGATCCATTGGTTCTTCCTCTTCTTTTAACTGCCCCGCATCCCCATTCACCTGCTGAACCACTTTCCTACGCTGCAGGGCAGACCTGGGGCCGTTGGCCAGGCCCGTGAGAACCAGCGCGAGGCGCTTTGGAAGCGACTAGAAATGGCACGCACACCACCCGCTCCCTCGTTCTTCATTCCGTTCATGCAGCAAATGTATATTGACTGCTTACTCTGTGCCCAGTATTCCTTCAGATGCCGGAGATTCGTGAGTGAATAGAACAGACAAAAATCTTACTCCTAATGGAGATTAAATTCAAATGAAGGAAAGGTGAAAGTCGCTCAGTCTTGTCCGACTCTTTGCGACCCCCTGAACTGTGCATGGAATGCTCTAGGCCAGGATACTGCAGAGGGCAGCCGTTCCCTTCCCTAGGGGATCTTCCCAACCCAGGGATCGGCCCCAGGTCTCCCGCATTGCAGGCGGGTTCTTTACCGGCTGAGCCACGAGTAAGGGAAGGCAATTTAAAATGACAAGTACATAACATAACAGAAGATGATGAATGCTCTTGAAACAAAGCTATAGCATAGCAAAGGGGATGGGGAACAGAAGACCACAACGAGGGCTCACGGCAGACTCGCGGAGAAGGCAGCAGCACAGCGAAGATGGGAGGGCACAGGCGCAAACTGCGTGGGCATCTGGAACATTCCAGAGAGCGAGCAGTGCGGGGCTTCCGGGGCGGACGTGTGCCTGGGACAGTCTAGGGGTAATGGGGGATCCTCTGTGGCTGGAGCGGAGTGCACTAGGGAGGCCGTGCTTGGAGAGCTTAATGCGGAAGAGGCTGCCACACACGCAAGGCTTTCTGGCTTTTCAAGGGTTCTGTGGGCTTTGCCACAGTCTTTGAGTGAAATGGCTAGTCATTCAGGCTGCTGAGAAGACTGTCAGATTGCCGGAGTCCAGCTCTGGTGGATCCAGGGTAATTCGAAGGGGAGATGGAATCGGCGTCCTAGGAAAAAACTTATTTAATGACAGGTCTGTAGAGAGATTAGAAATGGATAGTGTAGTAGGAAATATTGGTGGAGAAAAAGAGGCTGAATAATTTGGTTTATGTGGGGTACTAATAAAATTCCAAGACAAGGAATTTTCACCATCTACGTTGGGCCACCAGCGCCCGTTTGAATATCAGAAGGTGCCCCGCCTTGGGCTCCCTCTCTCACGGATCTTAGAAGCCAGGGCAAGTAGACTTGGCGGGCACCCATGCTCCAGATGGGAATTCAGCCAGAAAAAACGGGCAGCAAGAAAGAAACGACACAGGAGAATCAGTCTTTCCAGAAACTGATCTGTTTTCTTTATTTTCAGGTTTGCTTATATACCTTTTGTTATACATAGGGATGAATACAGAGTCACGTGGGGTCAGCAGACCTGACCCTTGTCAGAATCAGGTGCTTCATATAAAATTATACAAAGGTCTTAGGGGTTTACGTCATCTTCTGGCCATGAGGCCTGCTGACATTTTATGGCCCTTTCTGATAACAGTCAGTCAACCAGAAAACTTATTTTTTCCAGGGGTGATTTTTTCTTAAACCAGGTGCCACCCTCCAAATAAAGTTGCATTCCTATAGGGTGAGGGTGTAGTGGGTTACAATCAAGAAAGGAATTTACTTAGCCTAAGGTTTAACAAGATTAATCTTAAAGGTTAATACTTATTTCTCCTATATGCTAGTTATATTCATTATAAGGGCAGGGAATATGGAGGTTTAGCAGCAAATATTGGCTCAACAAATGAAAAACCCTTCACCAGTATAATTTCTAATTAACCCACTATACTATACTAATAATTTTCTAACTTCTCAAAAGAATCTGTATAGAGAAAGTTTAAAGCATCTCATGCCTCTCATGGTTGGGAGGCTGTAAACAATCACATGTGGCCGGACAAACCTGCTCAGGCAGGCTAGAGAACCTTCAGAGGAGTTTCTAAGTTGAAACACTCTTGTCACGCCCAGGAATTTTTATTAACTGGAGCTGCAAGTTAACTCCTCCGAGAGAGGTGGTGGGGGAACAACAGCCCCCTGTAAAGTCAGAGGTGTAGGTGAGAGCATAAAACATACTCTGTTTTGGGGGGTAGATGCTCGGGAACAGGGGGTTTCCTGAGGCTCGATCCCGCCTTTGTTTATGCCGAAGCCTCCTTCCTCATGACCTTTGCCATGGGTGGAGTTCCTCACGCTGGCTCCTGGCATAAGAGGGCAGGTGTAGAAATGAGATCAGTTAAGAAATGGTAGCAGTAATCTCGGAGGAGGCGATGGCACCCCACCGCAGTGCTCTCGCCTGGACAGTCCCAGGGATGGAGGAGCCTGGTGGGCTGCCGTCCATGGTGTCATGCAGAGTTGGACACGACTGACTTCACTTTCACTTTTCACTTTCATGCATTGGAGAAGGAAATGGCAACCCACTCCAGTGTTCTTCCCTGGAGAATCCCAGGGACAGGGGAGACTGGTGGGCTGCCATCCATGGGGTCACGCAGAGTCGGACACGACTGAAGCGACTTAGCAGTAGCAGCAATAATCTAAGCAAGAAATGATGGTGATTTGGGTGAGGATATTAACAGAAAGATAAAAGTTGGCTGCAGTGGATCGAGTCCACAGTTTGGATGTGGAGTGTGACAGAGAAGGAGTCAGGACGAGAAAATCAGGGGAGTGCGGCGTCTTGGCAGCTACCCTATGTGCACGTGCTTCCTCTCCACGGGAGGGGGAAGTCATCAACCGCGTCCTGTGCAGCTAAGCAGTCAAGTCTACAGTGACTGAGACTTGGCTTTGAATGTAGCCAAAAGTCTTTTCAGTGAGAGGTAGGGATGAAGGCCTGCTTGGAATGGTTTTACGAGAATGGAAAGGGAAGAGCTGAAGGCAATGTGAACAGCCCATTAGTTTCTTTAAGAGTGTTGCTATAAAAGAGAGCAGGAAAGTGGGATGCTGAGTGGAGATTAATGTGGAATCGAAAGGATTTTTTTTTAAGATGGCAGTTATAGCACATTTATGCGCTGATGGGAATCTAGAGAGAGGAGCTGATTTGGACAGAGAGGAAGAAGTAATTGCTAGGACAGTGTCTTTGGATAGTGACAAAACAGAGTCTGCTCTGCAGGTGGAAGGGTTGGCCGGATAGGAGCATTGACCGTTTATCCGTGGAGCAAGGAGTCTGTGATAACAGATGCTGGCAGGTGGGTGGGAGTTCTCTCCTGACCGCTTAATTGCTCAGATAACATAATGAAGGCGGGAGAGAACAGAGCCGTTGGACATCCTGGCCAGCGATGCTCAGTGTACAGTTGTATTCCCTGTAGTCTTTGCCGGGAGGGCTCTGGGAAGTTGAATGTCTCGCCTCCTGGTATTGTGTTAAGGTAACACCTTCCTTCTTAATCCGTTTTGTTTGACTTGGCCTGTGTTCACTTCCCAAAGCAAACGAGCAGCTCTTAGGACAGGTACTTCAAAAGACTAATGTCTAAACCACTCTTTCTAAAATACCCTTTATTCATACTGAGGCTAATTTTGGCATCTGTTTAATATATGAAATCATAGAAAGTGAAAGTATTAGTTGCTCAGTTGTGTCTACTCTTTGCAACCCCATGGACTGTAAACTCGCCCGGCTCCTCTGTCCATGGGGTTCTCCAGGCAAGAATACTGGAGTGGGCTGCCATGCCCTCCTCCAGGGGATCTTCCCCACCCAGGGATCGAACCTGGGTCTCCCACACTGCAAGCAGATTCTTTACCATCTGAGCCACGAGGAAAGCCCTGTGATATCATAAGCACAGCCTGTCAACTCCAGGCCTGGGCACAGCTGATTTTCCTATTGCCTTCTCCCTGTTCTCCCGCTCCAGCTCCTTCCCTTTCAGCCACACGTGAAATCCCAAACGATGGGCTGCGGTTCAGACCTTCGTGGGCATCGTGGTCTGCTCCTCCACCAGTGTACACAGACCCGATGCCTGTTCTGATCTTGCGCTTGCCGCTCCAGAGCTGCCGGCCTTTGACGGTAATCACGTCTGCATTCTCTGGACCTCAATTTCCTTCCCTGTGTAAAGAGGAAAAGATAAGACCACTGTTTGTAAAACCACACAGCAGATCACCTAGGAAATTTAGTAAAATTCTAGATTCCTCAGCCTCATAACAGATTCAGTCACCTAATCTCAAGGGATTGGGGATAGAGTGTTAGATTTGCATTTTAAAAAAGAAAATGTCCCGGTTGATTGCAAACCTAGCTGAATTTGGAAACCTTGGATCGCTGTGAGGTCTCTTGGTTTCTTACTGGGCAAACTGTGATCTCACCTCGTTACCAGTCTGTTGGGTGAGTGTGCGCCAAACTGGGCTCCCTCACTGTTCTTAAGAATGGCCCCTCCCTGCTGTCTGAGCTGCTGCTTTCCAGAAACATCTGCCTGTGAGCCTAGTCAAGTGGAGGAGGGATGGCTACCACTCCAGTTTTCTTCCCTGGAGAATCTCATGGACAGAGGAGCCTGGCAGGCTGTATATAGTTCGCAGGGTCGCAGAGGGTCGGACGTGACTGAAGCGACTTAGCAGGCACACGCGCACCCTAGTTGAGAGTCGCTGACCTTCCAAGGAAATGATCGTGGAGAAGGGTTTGGAGGTGGCGTATGTGCTGCCCCAGACTCTTCATACGTACTGTCTAGCTCTCAAACCAACCCGGCTGGGCCCCCATCTTGCAGAGGAGGGAGCGGAAGCTCAGAGGCTCCGCTAGTAACCCGGCTCGGACGGCGCAGCCAGCGAGTGAGGAGCAGCGGCTGCAGCGTGAGGCTTTGCCTCTCAAGTCCGTGCTTTCTCGTGCTGACAGGCTGGGAGTAGTTTGTTCTTTTCTGCCGTTTCTAGTTTCACATTACCAAGTTTGCTTTTGTTTTTTATTTAATTGAGGGATATTTGGTTTGTGGTATTGAGTTGGTGTCTGCCATACATCAGCATGAGTCACAGGTATACACACACCCCCTCTCTCCTGAACATCCCTCCCACCTCCCACCCCATTCAATTTTACTTCTTAAATGGACTTTACATTTCAGATTAGAACAGAGTTCTCACACCCGGTTTTTCCTGTTAACATCTAGTATATTTATGACAACTAATGAACTGTACTGATACTTTATTAACTAAAATCTGTACTTTATTCAGATTTCCTTAATTTTTTTATTCTAATGTCCTTTTTCTGTTCCAGGCTACTTTACCTGCAGGATACATTACATTTAGTCTTCATGTCTCCTTAGGTTCCTCTTGGCTGGGACAAGTTCCCCAGACTCCTTGTTTGTTGATCTTGACGGTCTTGGAGATGCTGTCAGATAGTTTGAGGACTGTCATTCAGTTACAGTTTACCTGACGTCTGTCTTGCGGGTGGACTGGACTTACGGACTGGGGAGAGGAGGACTGTGGTGCATTGTATCCCAACACGGGCACACACTGGCTACGTGATTTGGCACTGTTGGTGCTAACCTTATCGCTCGGCTTGAGGGAGTGTTTATTAGATGCTACTAACATAATAATAATAACTTTCTGGCCATCATGTCTATCATCAGAGTCAGGGAAGGATGATGAGGAGAGGACGTCTCAGTGCAGAAACCTTTTCATACCATAGAGAATTTTAAAATGTCAACATGATTTGCCTTTTTAAATTTTTTGGTGGCAGGCTGGAGTTTGCTGAAGACAGAATCTCTGCTTTATATTATGACCTTATAAAATGACCTTATATTATGATCGTATAAACGCAAGATCCTTCCAACTATCCAGAATTAGAAGCTCTGCAGGAAATAGTTTTGTTTCTTTAGGACCATTCCCCAAGAGGAAAAAATCACATCTTACAAAATCCCTGGGTAGTCTCGCAGAACAGCCAGCTTACTTTTGGAGTCGGGGCAGGAAAAAGAGAAAGAACCGGTCGTATCAGACGTCTTTAGGAAGGCCAGAATATCCTTAGAAGCTGGAAAGTGCTGGCTGCTGCTAAGTCACTTCAGTCGTGTCCGACTCTGTGTGACCCCATAGACGGCAGCCCACCAGGCTCCCCCATCCCTGGGATTCTCCAGGCAAGAACACTGNCAAAGAAAGGCAAGGCTATGAAAAACTAACTAACCATTCCCTCAGAACACACCTACTGAATTACACTATACTAGATATGAAGCCATGTACCTACTCAGCTAAATTCATAGGTTCTTAAACAAGTAACTAGTTACAATATATTCACTATCATTTTGCTATTTACGGAAGCTAATTACTATTCCTTGTAACATTTTCAAGGTATCATGCTATCAAAGCTTAGGCTTACAAAATAATTCAGAGATTAAAAGTAACTTGCCTGAGATCACAAACTCAGTTAGTAATAATCAGGCTTTGAAATACAGATTCTTACCTGTTACATTACTACCACTTCAGAGATTATTAAAAGAAAGCTCCAGAGTTCGGTAAAAACTGAAAACCAATTTCATTTGTTTATAAAGTCAAATTTCAACAACAAAATTCACATATCAAGAAACAAAATATCAAATTTTCTACCTTAACAGCTGCTCCTCTGTCTTCGAAATGAACAAATGCATAATCTTTCAACTTCTTCACTCTTTCAAGTTTTCCAAATTCAGAAAATGACTTTTCCAATATTTCTTCTGTCACTGTAGTAGCCAAGTTTCTCACAAATAAAACTTTCACCTAATATAACAAACATACAAAACTAGCATTGGCTACTTAATTTTAGCTGAAGTCCTATATTAAAGTATTTCTTCCTATTTTCATGGCATAGGCATTTTTCTCAAAAACAATTAAGTGCTAAAGGTGCTATAATAGAAGGTATGAAAACTGAGAAAATAATTGTTACCAATTTATATAAATTATCAGTTTCTTTTCCTGCCATGTCATTACAGTGCCTAATACTGTGAACAGGACCTTCAAGGGACCAAAATAAAATTATTACTAAGTTACTTTACTAATTTAATAGGGTCCCTTTGTTGTTGTTTAGCTGTTAAGTCTTGTCCAACTCTTGTGATCCTGTGGACTGAAGCCCACCAGGTTCCCCTGTCCATGGGATTTCCCAGGCAAGAAGACTGGAGTGGGTTGCCATTTCCTTCTCCAAGGGATCTTCCTGACCCAGGGGTCGAACCCAGGTCTCCTGCACTGGCAGGTGGATTCTATACCTCTGAGCCACCTGGCAAGCCCAACATAGTTCATAGTGAAGTCGCTCAGTAGTGCCTGACTCTTTGCAACCCCATGGAGAGTAGCCTGCACCAAGATCCTCCGTCCATGGGATGCGATTTTCAAGACAAGAGTACTGGAGTGGGTCGCCATTTCCTTCTCCAGGGACTCTTCCCAACCTAGGGATCGAACCCAGTTCTCTCACATTGTAGACAGACACTTGCTTTACCATCTGAGCCAACAGGGAAGTCCACATAGTTCATAAATCCCCCCCAAAACAAGTTTTTCTGTCCCTCCTTCCCCACCCAAGAACTGGATGAGCTCATTATTCTAAAGTTCATATGAAAAAATAAACAAGCAGTAGTAGCCAGGGGAAAATAAGAACAAAATTTAGAGACTAATCCTACTAGAGAAAACAATCAATTCATTGCTTAAATCATTTAATCAGTGCAGTGTTGATCTGAATAACGATGAAAAGTGGACTCAGACCCCACACTATATACTAGGATAAAGTCCAAACAGAAAATTTAAAAGGAGGGGGATGTTTAAAGTATTAGAAGAAAATAAGATAATAATTATGTAACACTGCACTGGAGAAGGCTTTGTTAATTTCAAATCTATATGAAGGACTGAAAAATTCAACTACCGGAAAAAAAAGATTTCCATATGGTAGAAAATAGCATAATTAAAAAAAAAAAAAGCATCACAAACAGTTAACCTGTTTTTTATATCAGAACTCTACAAAATAAGAAAAAGATCAACAGAAAAACAAATGAATGGAAAGATAGGCAAAATTCATGAATATATGGTTCATACAAAGAAACATAAACAGTCCTTAAATGCCTAAGAAACATAAATTCAGGCACGTACAGTACAGAGAAACAAATCATAAAACAGCTATGAGACACCACTTGTTGCGATATTTGGCAAAACCAAGTTTGAGCCTATCCTCTTTTAACAAGGATAGGAACATCCTGCTGTATTCTGCCTGTAGAGAGCAGGATACAACTGCACCTCCTACAGAAAATACGGCCAGTATCTTAATAATTACAGACGCATTTACCCTTTGACCCACAAATCCTACAGATATGTCTGTACTTATATTAACTGAAATGATATAAGCTTACTCATTATAGTATTATAACAACAAAAGATTAGAAACACCCAATGTCCAGCTAGTTGAATATACTACGGTACACCTACAGAATGAAAAAGTACCTAGTCATAAAAAATTAAGAGCTGATATTAAAAAAACAAAATGTGAGGACACACTGTTGTTAAAGATTTCCCCCCCCATTTTATACCTCCAAAACAGGGATTCAATTTAAGTCAATGTGACAAGCACGTGTCATAGTTTAATTGGCAGCATTTTACAATTTCTTAGCGATACATAAAATAATGGTATACTTCCTTAGAGCTGAAATACGAGATGAGATGAAATATGACAGTGAATAAAACAAACATAATTCATTAATATAGCTACCAGTAACCATTTGTGTAAGAAGTAGGGAAGGAAAGAATATATAATTATATTTGCTTGCTAAGCACTACAAGGATAAACCAGAGACCACTAACAATGGCTATCTACAAGGGACAAGGAGGAAACAGTAGCTGGAGCTAGAGGCAGGAATGGGAATTCCTTGGCTATATTTTCTATATAATTTTGACTTGTGAACGAAGGAAATACATCACTTATTTAGACAAAAAAAATTAACATATCTACCAAACAAATTGTTGCCTTAGATAAAGGGCTAAGTAAAGAGGATTTGGGGAAGACACAAATCCAAGGGGGGGAAAGTCTTCCACCTCTATCTTTAACCCCTTTAATTTTCTAAATATTGTCATATTGACGTCTAATTCTACATCAGATAGGCCTCCATTACTTTACCTTCTTTTTTGAAACTCAACACAGATCTTTTTTCTTTTCTGAGATGAGACCAAAGTATCCTATATAAAAATTACTAGTTGAAATAATGTTTAAAGCACTCAAAAGGAAAAAGAAAGACACCTGTATGTACAGCTGAAACTAACACAACATTGTAACTCAACTAGAATCTAATATAAAATTAAAAATGCCCCCTCAATCTATAATACTATTTCTAAAATATCTTAGAAAATGCAATACAGGCTACAGTCAGTTTCTACAAGATAGATTCAAAGCTGTAAGAGATCTTGTGAAGAGATTTATCCAACTCCAATAAAACAGACAACATCCAAATTCAGTAGTTTGCTCAAAGTCACAACTGTATTAGAAGAAACAAATGGAATTAAAATCAAGCCAGTAATAAACAAAAATAATCAGGGCTCTTTAGATTTCTAGCCCCTTCCCTTGACTCCTATCTACTCCAGGAACATAGAAAAAGTGTGCAACACATCTGAGCCTCTCTGGTTCATTCTCAGTGGATCTCTGCATAATCCAAAAATGTTTTTGCTTACAAAAGCTTTTATCATGTTAGTATAAACCAGGTCCCTCCTCCAAATTAATCAATAGTGAGGACTGTCACCTCAGATTCTGAAGAAGCTTGCGGAAAAGACTTTTCAGTCCAGAATAACTGAACCATTCATTTATGGCCACCCACAGAGTTGCTGCCCCCAATAGGTCAAGAGATACACCAAAATAATCAAAAATTCACTAAAAGCCAACAGAGATACAATTCAGATGTCCCTTCACCCCCAGGAGTCACCCAAAAGAAAACCTAAGAACCAGGACTCACGGAACCATCCTTTACCAGGCCAAGATCCCGGCAATGAAAGTATGGGGCTTAGGAAGAAACTAAGTCCACTACAGGCCTTGCCATGCATATTTTGCCACTAAGAGCAAACATGATAACCCTTCACCTTTCTTCATGGAGACAATACTATAAGGAAACTTGATCCATTAAAAAAGGAAAAAGACACTCAATCTAAATAAAATATAATTCATGGTCATGTAATAAAAGTCATAGTATGGTCAACGAAAATTATAATTCATAATCTCCAAAACATTACTTCTCTCTTTTTACACATTTATCTGCAGAAAAAGAAATGATTAATGAAAATTCCTGGATACCAAGATAGGCTGTTAAATTGGTGCTAAAGCAGGTTTTTGCTTAAACTGTTAAGATCAAGAGCTACAATTTGTATTTACTGTAAAATATTCTGAATTCTGTAAAAATATACTGTAAAANCTCTTTTTACACATTTATCTGCAGAAAAAGAAATGATTAATGAAAATTCCTGGATACCAAGATAGGCTGTTAAATTGGTGCTAAAGCAGGTTTTTGCTTAAACTGTTAAGATCAAGAGCTACAATTTGTATTTACTGTAAAATATTCTGAATTCTGTAAAAATATACTGTAAAAATATTCTGTAAAATATACTAAAATAGTCAAGCTTATATTCTAAGTAGAAAAAGTAAATGATAACTGTATCCCCAACACAAGATACTGCATTTACCTTAGCCATGACTTCTGGATCTGGTTCTTCCACAGGGTCAGCCCATTCAACTGTCACTACATTTCCCCATACTTTCACTTTTCCACTCATCAGCCGGCGTCTGGCTTGTGCTGCTGACTTGTGATCCTCATACTCAAGGAAGCAGAACCCCCGATTCTTCTTTTTGTCATCGGGTTGATGATAGAGAATAACGTCCACCAAACCCTCTGTTAAACCAACAGCCAGATATATAAGCCAAAAGCATCCACCACACATTTAGCGATTAGGCAGACCTAAATCCACTTGCCGAAGAGCAAAAGTAATTGACGAAGCCTCATAATCATCTGTTAATTATCTAGCTAGACAACTAAATCATAATTATTAGATATGGAGCTATAGACAGTATGTTATGTTCCTTTTGATTTTAGGGGCCCTGAAAGTACAGTCATAGTAAGTCCAACTACTGTATTCTGACATATAACAGTCTATTTCATAATGTTTTAAAGAGTGTTTAGTAACATGACTTTACTAAAACTTATGAAAATACTACCAAGGAACTTAAAAACCAAATACAAATCCAAGAGAATACTCAACAACTAATCATAACCAAAAATCATCCTTGAATCTTAAGTTTTAAAAAGTTACTATTTTTACCACATAATAAATAACTGGTTAAAATGTACCTCTGATCTTAGTCCTGTACCCTCACCTTTCCACATATTATCCAAACCCTTAAGAGTAGTTAAGATTTTATTTCTAGCAGCAATATCCAGAATGTGATTTGGACGTGGTAGAGCAGAAGTAAAGGATCAGAGATGAGGCAGTCATAAAACTAGCAGATTATGGTACTGAATGACTCATCCACATAGATGTTGAAAGTACTAACAATAAATTAATTCAGGACAGAAGAGAAAGACTATGAGCCAGAAGCAATCTTCAGTTAACACAAGACTGAAACCAGAAGAGTAACAGATAACAGTTTGAAGGAAGGGGAAAGGTTTGTTTATCTGTAGTATGTCTGGACAACAAAAATGTAAAAAAATAGTGGTTTTTATATGGGATGAAGAAGCAATGGTCTAAAAGTTGTCTTTTACAATGCAGCTACCATTAGTGGATCTCCCTCAGCATTTTAAAAAATGAAATGGAATAGGAAATGTATGATTAAATCATATTTGGTAAGTGAAAATGTGATTCTGCTAAATTTTGTTACATATAAGTGTATATATACATATATATATATATATATATAGATCTGTGATCTAAAATTTTCTTCTTAAATCAATTCCACGGATTGGAAATGTGGAAAAATCTGAAACAGACAGGTA
>SJYX01010204.1:78993-93725 GCA_006410675.1 Oreotragus oreotragus | reverse complement strand
AATTCCATGGACTGTATAGTCCATGGGGTTGCAAAGACTCAGACACGACCAAGAACTTTCACTTTCACTTTGATTTGGGATTGTTAGTACTTAAAATAGCATGGAAAATATATAATGGAGTAAATTAGCTTGCTAAGGAAATATATAAAATATAGCTTGCCTATCTTTAAACTATCAATTGACTATAATATTTATCTTTATCAAATAAGCTCACAATATTTTATGCCTCAGATCATATTAATATTATCATTAGGTTATCATCCTATAATCTTAAATATAGGCTTTATAATAAATGGGTTTGTAGCTTTATGGAACTATACTTCCTATGATGATCGTTACTGTTGTCAGTTAGATTATAAACTTTTTGAAGATAACGCCCGCTGGGATGGTAGCCACCAAAAGAAAATATGGATTAGAATATCTCAATATGATCAAGGAACCATGTTTAATTTGTTTTGGTTTACTTTGGTTTTACACATTCATGTTGAATGATGAGTTTTCCATAATTATCTATATATTATCTCCCTCTATCACAGAAGATTAGACTGAGTATACATTATATCCTGGATGTCAACTTGTGTTATTCTTTATTTTTTGTTCTATATGAGGAATATTTTCAGGTAGAAATGTACTATATTATTACCTAAGAGTTAGTTGCCTGTTCATTTATTAAAGAATCATCCATAACAGGAAGAGTCAATACTATATGTTTAGAGAAGAAAAGTGAGTTCCAATTAAAGAAAATATGCTTGAATTACAAAAGTAAATTCCAATTTTTAGAATCATATGTCTTTTGAAAATTATCAATAGTGCTGTTTAGAATTCATTTCTTCTTTGTTTTCTCACTGAGGCATGACTCAGATCACTTAGATGTCTCAGAATAATATAAATCCTCAACTAAATTAAGGTTGACACACATTTGTGTATTTGGTTATGCACTGGGTATTTTTATAATAATAGTAAAATATGTTCTCTATGCTGGTAAGAAATTAAAGATCCATTTATATTGATAGAATCCCCAAATTGTACAGTTTCTTATAATATCTCCTTCCAAATAATTTTTTCAACTATGGCACAGTCTTAATGTTTAAAATAATCTTTTCAAATGCATCAATGCACTTTCAAGTGTTCTAAACATATTCCTGAGTATTTACAATTGTAATTATTCCCTTCCAATGCATCAAGGATTTAAGATTCAGTGATGGTTGAATCTATGTGACATTCTTAATGGTGTCCTTGAAACTACTGAAAATGTTTACTTAAAGTTCTTTTTCTGAATCTGCCCTCAAACAAGTTTCCTTTTCTTTACCTTTCAGCATATTGGAGTTAACGTGGTGGAGTATAGGACTATATACATTCTCTAAATTTGCTGATGTTGTTAGGGGACTGAGAAATAGAGCACGATTTTTTCTAGTTTATCTTTGCTCTTCCAAAACATTAAAAGGTAGAGAATTTAGACAAGGAAAAAACATAAACTTTGATGCTTCATTTTCAGAGACTTGTAAGAAGAAAAAGTGACACCATGTGATCTGTTCTCATGACAAGATTGTAAAGAGAACAAGAAGTACAAAAACTCAGTCTATTACTGTTACATTATTTATATTTGTACATGATGTCTTCTTTATTCTGAATGCCATATTTGAATGCTTCAAATGGGAATATAGACCCTTCATAAAGATTTAGAGAATCAACTTCAAAAAGCAACTTCTTAATTTAGTGGTAATTACATGGTTTTTAAAATGTACTTTCTTTTGCAGCATATTTTCTCAATAACTAGCTCTTTGTATGCTGATATTAAATCATTTTGTTGTTCTTCAAAATACATAGTAGCTTACTTAAGTTTTGAAATCTAGACCTCTGTTGAGTTCTACATTTAGTGCCTTTGAAACCAAAAAGCAGCAGATCTGATTTTCCAAATAATTTTTCAAATCAGTATTCTATTTTTAAGATATTAATTGCAAATCCAATAATATAAATAATATGTGAAATTAAACTGTTGTTTCCTTTTTGGAGCACATGGTTCACTGTAAAATAAAATGTGATGCTTTCTTTATTAGCATTAATAAATTCAATTGCCTTGCTCATTTCTGTAATGGGTCAGAATCCCTTGACTGAATCCCCTGACTGATCCACATCAGTTTAGAGGAAAGAAAGGAAGAACTTTAAAAATAAATAGAGTTTACGCTGATTATTTTTTTCAAAATAGATGTTTGAAGGTTTTCTTATAAAATAGGCTTTGGTTAACAGTATAAACAAGAGATCACCCCTTCCCTCAAAGTATTACATTCTAGTTGAAGAACTCATAGCATTAGAAAAGCCAGCTATCCACTAGGCAAAATAGCTGCAGCAGGATTCTTGGGAAAAAAAAGATGTTTTTGTAATGATAATCAAAGCAACCTGAACTAGGATAGTCCAATGGTCTGTCTAAACATGTATATATGAATTTATGGGGATCCGTAGCTGTTTAGTTACTCCACCAGACGTTTTTAAAAGATGCGTTTCCTCCTGTTGCCCTGTGTGACTTTGTGTGGCCTTGGTAGAACAGGTAACAGACCTGACGTACTTATGAATGAATGAGATGTTTCAAACATTTAGTTTCATAGCCAGGAATCAGGGACCGAACGGTGTGGTCAAGAACTGTTTTCTCCGGTCATGGTATGAGGCTTGTCGTTCATTTACTGGAACAAATGGATTATACCATAAAGGTGAATGCTTACGGACATAATTAATACCACACCGGGAGACCATGTTTGTACAAACGGAACTTTGTATAGTCCGTATTATTTGGGGGTCATGGTTGCTTTGAATTGCTTCCCAGATTTTGTCTCAAGGCACCTTCCTTTCTCTGAGCCTTACTTTAAACTTCTTTTACGTCTTCAGCTGTAAAACTGAAGAGTTTATTTTTTGGGTGAATGCTCCATGCTATCTAGTCCCAGTGTAACACACACCAAGGTTGGGTTTTGTTGGTTAGTTCATTTACGCCCCACAAAATGGGTAAATTTCTCCCTTAAATACAATTTGCATAAACTATAGCTGACAATATCCCCACTCTCTGATGAAGAGTGGTATGGCCAGAAGTAAATAAAACAGGACTGTAGAATTCTGCGAACTTCAAAAGCAGATGCGAGTATAACATAAGCGTTATTTATCTGGATTTAGAAGGAACAAGTCTGGCACAGAAAAGATAGTTAAGTAGACTAAGATCTGTCACCTATATCAAATTCCATTTAATATCACTTTGACTTTTCACAAGTGCTGTTATATTGGACTATTCGTCAGACATGGGAGAGAACTACAAACTAATTTCATATCACAGCCTGGAAGATCTTCACATAGTAATGCCTTTCTCTTCCTTGGGGCTGGATTTTAATCTAGAGATGCTACATGCAACAATTTAACAACAAATCTGAGTTTGCTAATCTATCTGTAAAAATGACCAAACTATACAAGGTTGAAGATGTAACATTACATGTGTTAAATGTTAAATGTTAGCATTAGTTAAGTACCTTTTCAGTTCTAAGAATATTGGTTTCAAAAGGGGTTAATTTAGAATAAAATTAAAAGCCACTGGAGAACAGTTTACTGCCCAGAGATAATACTTAATTATGACTTGTAATACTCTTCTGAGCAGTCCCAGAATATTTTAGTCATTGGTTACATCTGACTCATTTGTGTGACTACTTAGCTGTTGCTTTCTTCTTAAATACAAGGGAACAAAAATTTTAATTAAAAGATATACACATACACACATACACATGCTGTAGCTGAGGGGTTGTTTATGTAAACTATACTAGATATTTTAAGTACTTAATGAATATTAGGGAACTATAAACTATGGAGCCTGTTGAACTACTTACTCCCTTGAAATCAATTTACCCTACAGTAATGGCATATCACAGGTTCTTATTAAGGGAGCTTTTAAACTACGAGGTACTAAAGTGTATGCTGTAGCATAATACACATTTGGCAATTTATACTCCTGTGCATTGCTTCCATCTTGGTAAAAACATGTACACACCCCATTAAAATAGGTTCTAAAATATAGGGGTCCATCTGCTTGTTTTTACAAAGACTTTTTATGTATGCCTATTCCATCCATTTTTTCCGTGGTTTCTTCTAAACAGAAAACTATTTTTTCCATTTTAATCCAATTTTGCAGTTTGAAATAAACACATTGTTTACCTAACTGTGATACCAAAAGGGTGGCTAAGTGGGTTAATTCATGTATAGGCTGCAAATATTCATTTGCATTTTAGTAGCATTTAGATACATGCAAGGTAAAAGAACATGACATCCAATGGAATCTTCATTCATTTTTTCTTCTTGAACTGTTTTCTCTTGTTTTCAATTAAGTACTAAAATGTCCCCCAAAATGACTAAACCTAAAAAATAAGAAGAAGAAGCATGTTTTTCAATAGTCTGGCTTATTTACCAGTCAGAATGTATTATTTAAACAAAAATTTATGTAAGAATGTATTAAGTAACTATTAATAAATTGAGCAGATGCATATAATAGAAAATCTTATTTGAGTTTGCTTTATGCAAGGCATAGTCAGTTATCACTTAATATAAGACACTGGAGAAAACTGGTCTAGAGAAGGCATTGAGGCTCACTGATGCCTCAGGTCTTTTTTTCAGCTCCTCTGCCATCTTCAGTATTGATTTTCAATTCTTACTTTTCACCTACTGGAGGCACAGTAGCCTTCATAGCTCTCGATACCCCCTAGATTCAAAGCAGCAAAGGAGGAAAAAAGGATGGCAGAAGGGTATTTATGGTAGTTTACTCTCATTTTAATCACTGAAGGTAAAAATTTCTAGCATCTCTCCAGTCTTCTGTAATTTTTCAAAATTATATTCTTCATCAGGCATCCTCAATTAGGATCCTCATTTCTAGCTGTTAAGAAAGAGTGGGAAGAGTTTCTGGAAAGAGGAGAATGTGCTCATAATGACTTGCTTAGAACAATTACAGTATACCCTGTTATGCTTAATGCATTGTCTTGCTGAACAAAGACAGACTTCTAATTGGAAGGAAAAGTATCTAAGTGGACATTGGTGGCATGGGATAGGAACAGTGAATTGGCTAATGACTAGTGTCGTTCATATACATAGAAAAATATGGTATGCTTTCATAATAAAAATGTAGAATTGAGTCTGGAATCCTTGAAACCTTAGACTCAAGACCAAATCCTCTTTCTATACCTAAGAAGTTTTGAAAGAGAGCATAGGAAGTTTTATTTTATTTTTTTCCTTCATGACATTATTTTCAGAACTTGGCTATACTTTGAAGAAGTGTTATTTTCAGCTCTTAGTTAAATTCCAAAGTTCAAAACAAATAAATACAACCTTATTCTTTGTTTTGTGAGACATAAAAAGAGAGGAGAATCAGATCCAAATGGATCACTAATAGCTCCTATCACGTTGCAAAATGGTGACAGTATGTTTTCCAACTTTACAATGTTCTTTAAACACTTCAGTTTAACATGTAAATAGTCTGCCAAAGTCTAAAAACTGAGATTGCCTCCAAAATTAGAAGTGTTAGATAAATATGAAATGACATTTGTACTTCATTTTTTAAATGAACAGTCTTCATAGTCAGTTCTTAGCTTAAAGAGCAGGTAATTACAGAAGATACTCCAGGTAATTAAGGGAGATTTTATCTACTTAGCAGTTAATCAAAAAATAAAATATCACCAATGAGAGAAATTTTCAAGGAAATCCATTTAGAATTTTTGGCCTTATCTATGAAGTTATTGCAATTATATCTTTGCTTTAAGGGAAACCTAGTGGAGTAAAATTGAAATTATTATTTTTAAATTAAAAAAGGTATGCTTCATATTAGTTAACATTTAAAAGTATCCTTGATATTTGTCTAGCTTCTAATATTAGTGAATTTTGCATATAAATCAACTATAGCAACTTAAATTATTGAAAGGTGAAGTTTTCATACAGCAACTTAAATTCTTGAAAGGTAAAATTTTTATATGATGAAATTCCTCTAGAGGCTATGAATAAGTTAGGGACAAGAATACCAAGTGGATGGTACTTTGTATTTCTAGTTCATTTTTCATAAAGTCATCTAACATATTCTGGTTTCACAGATCCATATGATTCATATACATAATTCACATGGTTGGTTCAAAATGTAGAAATAATTGCTGGGAATATTTGGAGCATTTGTGTTTCCAATGTTGAGAGCATCTCCTACAAAAGAAAGTCTTAAATACTTTTGAAAACATTAGATTCTCATTATCTTCCCTGTGTATAATTATTTTCACTTTTGTACCCATAGTGTTTTCATGGTTTACAATTGGGGATCAACATGATAGAGGCAAAAGTATGGGGTTTGAGATGGGAAAGAGTTTATTCCTGAACACAGATTTGAGCCTGTTTTTCACTTAAAAATATGGTAGTGACAATATCTCAATCACAAGATTGTTTTGAAAATTAGATATAAAATCAGTTCAGTTCAGTTGCTCAGTCGTGTTTGACTCTTTGCAACCCCATGGACTGCAGCACGCCAGGCTTCCCTGTCCATCACCAACACCGAGAGCTTACTCAAACTCGTCCATTGAGTTAGTGATGCCAGCCAACCATCTCATCCATCCTCTATTGTCCCCTTCTCCCTCCTTCAATCTTTCCCACCATCAGGGTCTTTTCTAGTGAGTCAGTTCTTCGCATCAGGTGGCCAAAGTACTGTGTTTCAGCTTCAGCATCAATCCTTCCAATGAATATTCAGGACTGATGTCCTTTAGGATTGACTGGTTGGATCCCCTTGCAGTCCAGGGCACTCTCAAGAGTCTTCTACACCACAGTTCAAAAGATCCTCTTAACAACTTAACATTGATCTATTGTTACCACTATTCCCAGAGGAGAAAACTAGGTTCAGAACTATGTGTATAAATGTTATATGTAAGTAATGACTTAAGACATAGGCAAATAAAGTTTTAAACCTTGCCTTGTTTCTGACAAAGATTAATTCTTTGGATAAGTCATTATTGAAATCATGCCTTAATTGCTCTTCATATAATACAAAAGAGAAATTGTTTATATTTACATATCTCCTCATTATCTAAACACATGCAAAGGACATCTAGCATTTGTTTTCATATGACAGTACCTCACAAATAAAAATTGTGAATATAAGATGAAGCTCATTATATGCAACTAAGATCATGCCTATAAGAAAAAAATAAGCAAAACCAAAAAAGTAAAAACCAAACACCATTCCAAAACCCAAATTATAAAACAAAACCTTCTTTTCTGAAAATAGATATGTGAGATACATATGATGCTCAACATGTAATATCAATTCTTTTGATACATTACTTTTAAGTCATGTATTCTTAAATATCTTATAAATGTTTGAACAGACTTAAACTTTCCTTTTTTTTATGTCATTTTGTTTTGTTAACAAATTAACAGGATTAACCTGTCACACTCCTCAAGGCTGCCAATGGTTTTTCATTGCCTCTAGAGTGACAACTAAATTTCTACTCTTATCAATACATTAGAGATACATAATAATCTCCCCTCAACCCATCATGCACGCTTCTATCTGGAGCTGTCTTTTTCCACGAAGCATGTGCTCTTGGCTTATGTTTCCCTCCATTTTTATCTCTAGAGTGTTTGAAATGTAAGGTGTGGCTTGTTTGTGCTCTTTCTCTTCCTAAAGCATAGAATGCCCTTTCTTCATATACCAATCCTTCAAAACTCATTGAAACATCAAGTATTTTTCAGAAGTCCTTTCCAATCCTTTAAAATTTTTATAATCTTTTGTTTCTGTTCAGTTACATGGGATTTTGGATCCATGCATTTCATTCTTTCTTAGTTATCTGTGTATAGGCCAAAAGTTACATGTATATTTATGTGTGTCTTTGCATGAATTTTAAAATACCTTGAGGGCAAGCCATATTTTATAATTTTCTATATGCTTCACAGCATTGACCAAAGGATATTATAGATCCTCAATAAATAATTGCAGAAAGGGCTAGAATATTAATGTAATATTGACTGCATAACTAATGCTTATATCTTCCTGTCACAATTAATTTTCCCTTTACATTCCATTTAAAAGAATGTAAGCTCTGTATATTGAGGATTTTTGTCTGTATGCTCACTAATGTACTCCCAGTGTCTAACAAAGTGTCTGGAATATAGAAGGGGCTCAATATTTCTTGCCTTTAATAATATGTGTATGGTTATTAGTCAAATAACCATTAAACAAATACACTATTACAACTATCTCACTAAAATTGACATTGTAATACTGCTCATAAAATGTTATTATTGAGACTCTGTTTGACCATCTGTGTCTTAATATTTTTTATGGAGGTTAAGAGTCCTGATTTAAAAGAATATTAGAAGAACTGATGGCTGAAGTGCTATCTAAATCTAAGAATCAGTGAGTATTGTTGAGTTACACTTCACTACACCTCAATTTGTAGAGTTTTCACTTAATTCTATGGCTTATCTTAGCCATTATAATTATTCTAATTCCTCATATACATTTACCATGCAAAACCCATCTCAATTTGGACAGTATACTGAAGCCAACTAATAGTGCGTATAGACTAAATGTGGTTGGCAAGACTTATTTACAGCCTGTTGTTGAGACAGAAATAGATCCTTAGTCTATGTGAATTATAGCTAATGTTGGTGTTGTTGTTCAGTTGCTCAGTCATGTCCAAATCTTTGCAATCCCATGGACTGCAGCATGTCAGGCTTCCCTGTCCTTAACCATCTCCTAGAGTTTGCTCAAGCTCATGTCCGTTGAGTCGGTGATGCCATCCAATCATCTCATCCTCTGCTGTCCCCTTCTCCTGCCTTCAGTCTTTCCCAGCATCAGGGTCTTTTCCAATGAGTCAGTTCTTCACATCAGGTGGCCAAGTATTGGAGTTTCAGCTTCAGCATCAGCATCAGTCCTTCCAATGAATATTCAGGGTTGATTTCCTTTAGGATGGACTGGTTGGATCTCCTTGCAGTCCAAGGGGCTCTCAAGGATCTTCTCCAGCACCACAGTTCAAAAACCCATTGTTAATGTAGGAGTCCCATCCTTACCTGTTAAATATCAAGCAGAATTAAGTAATATCTTTGATGCAAAATTTTTAAGTGGGCATGAATGAATTTTGTGTTATTTATACACACACATATATATATGTAGTCTTAAATTTAATTAAACTTTTGAGGTATTCAGTGTAAAAACTGAAAGGAAAGCTATAGTGAATCCCTTGGTGAGTCATTTTTGATGTATTAATAATTACTAATTTGTGTATACTATAGAATTTGATTTTGTGTGTATAAACATTTTTATACACACATATATTCTCTAGACAGGATAAGAGAAAATAATATCTGACTACTTAGTTTTGAAAGTAGTTTGCAAAAGGTCATTTTCAAGCAGGAAGAGATAGTGTTCTTGTAAAGTACAGGTTGCTATCTGTGTACTAATTGAGCTTATCTCTTGCCTGAAACAGAATTATCTGTTCTTAGGCTTAAGAAAACCTGCTATATTCAGTACAGTGGTATTTACAAAAGTTCTAGGTTGGTAGACATTTTGTCTTTTTCTGTGGTTCCTTGTCTTTGATAGGCAGAAAAGAATTGCATGGCATTATTCTTAATTTGCTTAAAAGGTGTGATATTTTACTAACAAAATGGAAATGATTGCTGGAATATGTTTACATGCTAATAAGTGGCAGAGACTCAGAGGGAGAAACACCCTTTGAGTTTTGTTCTTATAATTCCTCTTTGGAGATTTGTACTGAAATAGCTTGCCCTTTTGTTATAATTCATATAAATAATCCTAAATATTGCATTTACATTCCATCCTAAAATTACTGCCAAAGTAAGACATGACAAGCCTACAGAATCCTAGGTATATATGAATCTCAGATCAAATAAGGGGTAGTTTACTGAAAACAGTTTAAGAATGAACATTATTTAAATTGCCTTCTTCTTTCTAGCTGACCGTTTTTCCCCCCACTCCAAATTGTAAGAAGATGGAATTTAAGATAATAGATCATTTATCATAAACTCCTATAATCACCAGGGAATAAACATTCTGAACCATAGAATCCTAAAGTAGAAAGCTACAGGGCTCCATATTTCTATCTCATTCTGGCTAACCTTATGGAAACAAGATAACTATTATTACCCACAAAGAAAACTGGCTTTAATAACCAAACAAATGAGAGGTCATATCTCCTGAAATGTGGAAAATCATAGAAGAAAAATTAATCAGACTGGGCAAAAGAGGAAGAGAAGAGATGGAAAAATATCTCATAAAGACAAAGAAAAAGATACAATGAAATGAAAGAAAATTGCTTTCTTGATGACAGTGAGATTTTCTAACTTTGTTACAAAGATATGATGTTATACTCTACCTTGTCTACACTATGCAGAATCTGGGATTGACAGAT
This sequence comes from Oreotragus oreotragus, assembly GCA_006410675.1. Classification (NCBI taxonomy): domain Eukaryota; kingdom Metazoa; phylum Chordata; class Mammalia; order Artiodactyla; family Bovidae; genus Oreotragus; species Oreotragus oreotragus. Next base: position 83,310 of record SJYX01010204.1, on the reverse strand, counting down.
AAAACATGACACCTAATTAAATTTCAATTTTAGCTAAAATATTTCTTATTTATCTGAAGTTCAAATTTAACTTGGAGTCTTGTATTTTTATTCCTAAGTTTAACAACCCTATTCAAAGAGAACTTCATGCATCTGTTTATTTCCTTAGCATTCAGATCACCTGTAACAGGTTAACAGGTAACAGCACAATCACGGAACTAAGGCTGCCGGGATGTTTCTGCTGTTGTTTAGTCATTCAGTTGTGTCCAGAACCTTTGCAACCTCATGGACTGTAGCCCACCAGACTCTCTGTCCATGGGATTTCCCAGGCAAGAATACTTAGGAAATGGATTTCCATTTCCTTCTCCAGGGGATCTTCCTAATCCAGGGATCAAATCTGCATCTCCTGAATTGCTGGTGAATTCTTTACCACTGTGAAGCCACTTGAGAAGCCCAACCTACAGATAGTATTATATTTACATATTCAAATAATATTAAAATATAATTTGAGAGATTGAAGGTACAAGTTAAATCCATAGTAAAAGTTAAATTAAATTGGGTGTTATGGTAATCCCACTTCAGCAACAATACATATGGACAAACTGTCACAAACACACAGCAACAGATTTTTCTACTAAGCACCTTTATTAACCAGACAGTATACAAATAATAAGAATTACTATGAGGTGTGAACATGTAAACATGTAGTATAAGACAGGGAAAATGAATTTTAATTAATATGTGCCTTAAGTTTGCATGTAATAATTATGTGTTTGGAGAGGAAAAACATATTTCATTAACATTTTCCCTAGTACCTAACTCAGTTCCTGGTGGTTTATATGAACTCAATAAGTTATTTATCACATGAATCAATATATCTCCTACCTTCAGTAAGTTCATTTTTTAGAGGAATAGGCAGAAACAGAAAGTTATAAAAAATAATACAATAACACTTGTGTTTTGATAGAGATTATCACATGCTAATATGGAGAAGTGAGAAGGTACATTTAATCCACCCATGTGGGAAACCAGAAAAGCATCCTAAGAAAGCTGACCTTTGAACTGAGTGGATTATCCAGGAAAAGTAGGCAAAAAGGTAAAGAGGATGTAGAGAGTTTGAGTTGGATGTTAGAAGCCCTGTAAAGGGACACTAAAGTAAAAAGTTCCAAGATATAAATTTTAATGCAGAGGAGACAAAAAAAAAAAAAAATCAAAACTGAAAACTTGGAGGGTCTCATTTTATGTCTGACTGTAGAGGTTGGACTTTATTCTGTAAACTACTGAGAACCATCAACAGACTTTAAGCAGGGCCTGAAAAGGTCAGATGTGTAGTTTAGGGAGAGCATGCTGCCATACCTGGAGAATAGATCTGAAAGGGGCATTCAGGCAAGAAAACCAGTTGGGTAACTATGAGAGTAACGCAAGGATGAAATGGTAGACGTGGGAATGTTATTGGTACCAGTGGTTGGGAGGGCAGTGGAAGTGTTTAGAATAAAGAAATAGTATAGGTGTAAAATTAGAAGGGCTTGGTGATCAGCTACATGTATGAACAGGAGTGCAGAATTGTCCAACACCAAGTTGGTGATGTGAGTGTGAAAATGTAAGAAGAAGACCAAATTCAGTTCAAATCAGTTGCTCAGTCATGTCTGAATCTTTGCAACCCCATAGACTGCAGCATGCCAGCCTTCCCTATCCATCACCAACTCCCAGAGTTTACTCAAACTCAAGTAAGTGATACCATCCAACCATCTCATCCTCTGTCAACCCCTTCTCCTCCTACCTTCAATCTTTCCCAGCATCAGGGTCTTTTCAAATGAGTCAGTTCTTTGCATCAGGTAGCCAAAGTATTGAGTTTCAGCTTCAGCATCATTTCTTCCAATGAATATTCAGCACTAATTTCTTTTAGAATGGACTGGTTGGATCTCCTTGCAGTCCAAAGGACTCTCAAGAGTCTTCTCTAACACCACAGTTCAAAAGCATCGATTCTTCAGCACTCAGCTTTCTTTATAGTCCAACTCTCACATCCACATATGACTTCTGGAAAAACCATAGCTTGGACTAGACAGACCTTTGCTGGCAAAGTAATGTCTGCTTTTTAATATGCTGTCTAGGTTGGTCATAACGTTTCTTCCAAGGAGCAGGCTTCATTTAATTTCATGGCTGCAGTCACTATCTGCAGTGATTTTGGAGCCCCAAAAGATAAAGCCTGTTACTGAAGAGCAAATTAGAACAAATAAATTCAGGTTCATCAATTCAGAGGTAAAATCCTTAGTGTGTATGAGACCACCTTGAAGAGTGTGAACAAGCGTAGAGACCTATCAAGAAAATGCACACCTAGAGAATGTCAAAATTGAAAGTCTGTGTGGGGGAAGATGAGGAGAATGGGGTGGAGGAGGTAGTGATCAGAGAAGATAGAAGGGAAACAGAATAGTGTGAGTCATGAAAAACAAGACAGAATCGAGACAAGAATATTAGTGCCAAATACTGCTCAGTTTAGCAAGACATATCTCCATCCAAATAGTTTGTAGAATATCTTTGTAACACATAATTCAACATAGATTCATTTAATCTCCCCACTCCTATTTGGAGAACAGACATTAAATTAGAGAGGCACTTAGCACAGACTAGTCATGGTATTTGATAAAGATTTTTTGCTCTATTTAATGTACAGTTTAGGAACATTTCATAATGAGCTGATTAAAATTTAAATGATACCTGTTTTAAAACATCTTTTCATGCCACATATATTTATAAGAGAGATTATTCAAGTTCCTAGGTCTATCAGGAAATTAATTTACAGCTTAAAATGAAGTAAATATATACTGTATCAGCATCTAAATTCCTCAAGAGGAAAATTATATTCTATCAAGCATAAAATGCATATTTGAATATTATCTGTTTATAGATACTTACATGATAAACTCTAAGAGCCTTTTCAGAGGCATTATGGGATATTCATTAAATACAGTATAATGTACTGCATTCCTCCAAAAAAAGATATTTCTTTTTGATTTATGACTTTAAGAGTTGCATTGCAGAGACTGTACATTTAAGGACCAATAACTGAGAGTACAAGCAGTTCATTAGTCTATAAGCTGAGGAAAGATTAGGAAGGCTGGGTGTGATGAAGGGTCTGAAAACTGACAGGGCTAGTTACCACCACTGTAATAAGGCTGCAAGCAGTGGACCTCTGAGAGAAGGTCCTACTTGATTTCTTTATTAAGACACCTAAACCCCTTCACCATTTGTGTCCCCAGAAATTTCTTGCAGGACAACTCCTTCTTTAAGGCTGAGTTTACTGANAAGGGTCTGAAAACTGACAGGGCTAGTTACCACCACTGTAATAAGGCTGCAAGCAGTGGACCTCTGAGAGAAGGTCCTACTTGATTTCTTTATTAAGACACCTAAACCCCTTCACCATTTGTGTCCCCAGAAATTTCTTGCAGGACAACTCCTTCTTTAAGGCTGAGTTTACTGACTTGTGGTGGTGCTTCCCTAGAGGCTCAGATGGTAAAGAATCTGCCTGCAATGCCGGAGACCCAGGTTTGATCCCTGGGTTGGGAAGATCGGCTGGAGAAGGGAATGGTAACCCACTCCACTGTTTAGAGTCTGACATGACTGAGTGACTGACACACATACTAACTTGCTGCATGAGTCGAATCTATCATTCCTTACGTCTCATCTTTTACAGCACCATTTGCTGTCTCTTCACCACCCTTACAACCTTTCCTCTGTTGGTAACTCCTAGATTCTTAAATATATACAGCAACATAGTCTTGTATGTGCACGTGTCAACTGAGAGCAGTGCAGAATGTCTATCTATCTAATGTATATCTGTATATATATATATATCTGTGTGTGTATATATATCTTTATCTGTATATTATATAAATATATATATCTGTATATATATATAATATATATACATTTACTTCCATATTTGTTATAAATGTGTACATATGTAACAAACCTAGTAGATTTTGATTATTTACCTTTTCCATTTTCTGTGATTGACATTCCATTTAGCAAAAGTGGAAGCTCAGAGTAAAGTGACTTAACTTGACTTGAGTCACATGCTAGTAAAGTAATGCTCAAAATTCTCCAAGCCAGGCTTCAGCAATACGTGAACCGTGAACTTCCAGATGTTCAAGCTGGTTTGAGAAAAGGCAGAGGAACCAGAGATCAAATTGCCAACATCCGCTGGATCATGGAAAAAGCAAGAGAGTTCCAGAAAAACATCTATTTCTGCTTTATTGACTATGCCAAAGCCTTTGACTGTGTGGATCACAATAAACTGTGGAAAATTCTGAAAGAGATGGGAATACCAGACCACCTGAC
>SJYX01010204.1:58065-77274 GCA_006410675.1 Oreotragus oreotragus | reverse complement strand
TATTTTCTTGATAAGAGACTATTGCCCATGGACAATGTAAAAAATCTAAACATTCAGACTTTATATTTTAAAAAATGTACTTGGAACAGATATAATATTATTTCAGGTGGTAAAAAAAAAAAGTTTATATGAAGAGTTGAGCAGTGTTTACTAACTTTTTTTTAACAAAGCAGCGTCACATTATAGTAAACCAAGTTGGCCTAACTCTAAATACTATTTCTACCACTGCCTAGTTGCACCATCTTGGGCAAATTTCTTAAATTTTCTGAGTTTCAGTTTTCCTCCTTTATACAATTGTAATAATAACACTAGTAACTCACAGGGTTGTAACAAAGATGAAATGTATTGTGAGTTCCAAAAATACCATTTATAAAAATCTGGCCAATAAAATAAAAATAGATAAAATCCTGTATTTGGTAAACCCCAAATTTAAATTGAACTAATTTTTTAAGTTTTCCCCATTGTACCTTCCAAGGTAGAGTTTATTGTTGCCTCCTTTATGTTTCATCCATAATTCTTTTTCTACCTTTCCTCTGGTCCCTATTAAAGTTAATGACCTGATATGCTTACATCATGGTGTCTACCACTGAATTATAAGACTTTGAAAGTATAAATTAAATTATGTTGTGATCACATTTTTATCTCCAGGAACTTGTAATATTTCTAGTATAAAATGGATCCGTAATTGAGATTTGTTTTGATTGAATTAAAACCTTCTCATTTCTAATCCTATGTGGAAATTATTGTTATTGGCTTATTTCATAAGTATTCCATATTTTTCCCCTATTCTGGGACATCCTGGTAATTCTTATTTATCCTTGTACCCCATTTCTTAGGCCCCATTAAACACATTTTTTAATAAACTTTTTAACTCATTTTAATTGTTTTAAAATATAACTTTCCTGTAGCCTTTTATATTTCTTATTTCAGTTTAATTCCAAACCATATGAACTTAGGCAGTGTTGAAATTGACAGAATTGAAAGAAATGTATATATATATATATATGTGTGTCTGTATATATATATATACACATGTGTATATTTACAGACACCCTATATGTGGCTTCCCATGTAGCCCAGTGGGTAAAGAATCTGCCTGCAGTGCAGGAGATGCAGGAGATGTGGATTCAATCTCTGGGTTGGGAAAATCCCCTGAAGGACAGCATAGCAACCCATTCCAGTATTCTTGCCTAGAGAATCCCATTGACAGAGGAGCCTGGTGGGCTACAGTCCATAGGGTCTCAAAGAGTCAGGCATGATTGGAGCAATTGAGCACAGACACATACCTTGTTGCTTTTAAGATTTCTTAATCAGATGAAAAGTCATGTTTCCCACCTCTGGATCTGATGTTCTGCCATCAAGATTGCTTTCTTTCTTGCTTACTTGGAATCCTACTGGAAGTAGCCATTTGAGAACTAAAGAACTTCACACAGGAAAAGGCAATACAGGTGACTTGAAAACTCTGTTGTTTTGAAAATGGTCTGTATTAGGTTTGAGCAAGAAAAGTGTCATTGTTTTACTTGTGGTGAATATAGTGTCTAGGCATCTCAGTTGGGTGAAGTTAAACTCAGAAGAAATGAGAGATGAGGAGGTGTCAGTCCTTCACTGAAAATACAGAATCTAAATGATAAATAATCAGGACTTTTTTTTATGAATCTGATCATGCAAAGCTGATGGAACTTTCAGGTGTAAACACTATACATGAAGCATACAAAGTAGGTGATTGCTTTGACAAAGTTGGAGTGAATCACTTTAACACCCTTAATTTAATTTCAAAATAGATTATTTACAAACTCAACTCTTTCCATGTCTTAAGGCTTGATTGACAACAAAGTGATCATTTGAAGACAACTGAAATGTGAATAAATATCCATAAAAACACAATTTCTCCTAGGTTTCCATAGAAACATAGAAAACCATGACCCTCAGGCTCAACCATCTTTTCTATTGGATCATTTATAGTGAATTTATGTGTCCCCACACAGACTTGAACACACTCAGAAGAGGCTATTCATTAAATAGTACCTTTTATTTCCAAAAATGAGAGGACAGATTTGTTTTAACAGATCGTTAAACCATAGCAATAATGGAAGATATGTAGCAGTTGGTTTTCCCAGACCAAGTCTTTATTTAGTACAAGTGGACCTAATTATGAATCTTATTTGTTCATGCTCTTTATTTCTAGATTTCTTTGGTGGTGGTGGGGTGGAGAAAGGCATGATAAAATTAAGCCTAACATTGCTGGTCCAAAATATAGTAAATAACACTGAATCTTTTCACTTTATGCAAATATATCAAAGTTAAAACAAGGAAAAATAAATCAAGCTGAAACTAATACTATAGTGCCTGTTACTTGGCTTCCCTGGTGGCTCAGAGGCTAAAGAATCTGCCTGCAATGCAGGAGACCTGGGTTCGATCCCTGGGTTGGGAAGATCCCCTGGAGAAGGAAATGGCAACCCACTCCAGTATTCTCGCCTAGAGAATTCCATGGACAGAGGAGCTGGGTGGGCTGTAGTCCATGGAGTCGCAAGGAGTTGGACACGACTGAGCGNGCAGGAGACCTGGGTTCGATCCCTGGGTTGGGAAGATCCCCTGGAGAAGGAAATGGCAACCCACTCCAGTATTCTCGCCTAGAGAATTCCATGGACAGAGGAGCTGGGTGGGCTGTAGTCCACGGGGTCACAAAGAGTTGGACACGACTGAGTGACTTCACTTCACTTCACTTCACTTATATAGAGAAGATAGCTGATGGTTGTCAAAACTTGTTAATTCTGAACTCTGATTTGAAGAAATGCACATTAAAACAAATGAGATCTGCTTATTACATATATTAATAAAAATGAAAAAAAACTGGATGTAGGAAAAAATATCATAGTTTGAGTACTTGACTATTCCCAAACCTGAGAGTATAAAATCCCAGAGTAAACAGGTTTATTTTATTAGGAAATTATATTTATAATGTGTATATATAGCTATAGCTATATGCACAGCATGGTATTTAGAAAAGCTCAAATTGAAAAAATAGCTAAAACACACAAGAGATGATATTAGATATAAGTAGATATGGAAAAATAAGTGTTGTTCCCCAATAGTTTATGTGAAAATTATATCTCATTCTCAAATACTTTCAATAATATAGTTGAAGTCTAATAATTTACTCTCTGCTCATGGCTATATAACTCAACATCTAGTTACTGTTTCTATTTTGCAAATATTAATTATATATTAATTTAAATGTGATGGTATTTTTCATTTAAATCACATTAAATATTTAATGTTTGGTGAAACATGTGAATTAAGTTAGAATTAGAAATACATATTATTGAGAAGTATTGTGACTTATTTAAGCATGGAGCTACTTACTATACTATATAGATTGCAAGCCATATAGAATATTTACTATATATTATACTGTAAGTTCTAGTTTATGACTACATGGATACTATATAAATACTGCTACATAGGCACTATATCCTATGTTATCTATTACATATGCTATCTTGATTATAAAAACTGTCATAAAACAGTATTTATGACATTATTTATTAATAATATTACTTATGATATATTTTTGAAGCTATGATAGAGTAGATTCCTATAGAAGCTTCTAGAATGCTGGGAAAACAAGATTTCAGAAAGGGTGACAACAACAGAGCACGGGCTCGACCAGATATTTCTACAAAGATTTCTCAGTTAAAACTGCAGTCTAACTGTGTCTATTTCACAGGGAGGAAACTGAGGAAGAAAGAGGTTAAAACAATTCCATAAGATTATGCAATTATTAAGTGCCATACCTGAATCTGAGTCGAGTATTCTGACCTCAAATCATGTTACACCACTGATCAATGAAAAGAAAACTTATTGTGGCCCTCAATTGTCAGGAAAGACCTAATTGAATAAAATTGACATGAAATGAGCTTTGAAAAATAGGTAAGCTTTAAGAAGTGAGAGGCAGGATGTATCGTGCAAGGAATACAGGAAGAGTAAAGGCAAGGAGATGGCTAACTATGAAATGATGGGTGAGATATTTCAATTGTCATGGAGTTTTCCTTTGAAGGAGAGAGAGGAAATGTAGATTTCATTCATTTAGAGAAGGCCTGGAGCACTGGCTAAGTCTAAAATGAATTTGATGCCTGCACATCAGGTGCCAGATAAGCACTCAGTAGATGGGGAGAGAGGTGCCGGGTATGTTTTGATTACCTGTGATAAAGTAAAGAAATTTAGCCTTACTTATATAGATGGGACCACTGGCAGAAAAGGGAAAATGGTGTTATAAGTCACACTGTATACTGTATGTATCTCTGGGATGACTTTCCCTCTAAAGTGTTACTCGAAGCAGTAAATAATTTTATTATTTAAATATGCAAGTAATACGGTTCTAGAAAGAGGCTTTTGGACAAACATACTTTAGTTTCATCATTTAACTAATTCAGTTGTTATATGACCTACCACCAGCACAGAGAATTTCTGAGGCCTTCTGGGCAGATGTAATAGACTAGAGATTGCTGAAGACAAATTTCTTGCAGAGAAAGATTTGTGAAATCCTATAGGGAACCAAGGAAACTTTGCTCCCAAACACTCTCCCCTGCAGAGAAGGCTTTATCATTGACTGTCTCTTAGCACTTCAAAAAACAACTTTGAACTTGTAAGTGGTAACTACTGTTGCATTATAAATATAATATAAGGAAAATTATAGAAATGTATAGAATTATTGATGGCTATCCTATATTATGAATGGAGGCTCTGGTATTAATGATAGATATTTTGTGCTTATAAACATACTTTAAATCTATGAGAAAAATATGTATTTGCAAATGGAGATAAATTTTTAAAAATCAGTTCATTTGTATACATTGCTGAATACATGCTGTGCCATGCTTAGTTGCTCAGTTGTGTCCATCTCTTTGCGATCACATAGATTGTAGCCTGCCAGTCTAGAATCTGTCCCTGGGGATTCTCCAGGCGAGAATACTGGAGTGAGTTGCCATACCCTACTCCAGGGGATCTTCCCAACCCAGGGATCAAACCCAGGTCTCCTGCTGAGTACATATTCTCCCCTCAAAGATTGGTAGATTTCAGTGATACAAAATTAAATAAGACATATCTTCTTCCTAAGAGTATTCATCAATGAATGAATGAATGATTTGTTCAGCTTCTCTGTTATTTTCAGAAAATATTTGAATTCTAGCTCCTGGCAAGAATATATCCAAGTTGCCCCCAAGTCTATCCCAGATCAAGTTAATTTCATGATGCTTCAGGCTAAAACTCTGAGCAGATTCCCATGTTCTAGGTAAGCATGAAGAGATTGCATGATGAACGTGTCTCTATTCTATACCCCAGTGACTCTGGAGTAGAAACATAAATGATGCCATATAATATCTTAGGTTTTTACATGTTTAAGTGTGAACGAGGTATGTAATAGGAAAGCAGTTATAAGAACACTCTGAAATTTTATTCTGTGCCACATCCTATCTTTGTATGCTTTTTCTATTTGTAACATGACACCCCCAGTGATGTCATATCAATATGCTTAAAAGCTATGTGCATAGATACATATTTTAGGAAAGTTTCTTATACCTAGAAACGTTGAATGTTGCTTTTACAGCCTGATAATTTTTGTTTTTGCCTTTACAAATTCATTTGGGATGTACTATCATAAACATTAAGAGAAAAAAATATTACACAGACTCTCTAAAAATTCCTCTTGGGGATTTCTAAGACCCTTTGATTAGCATTTGTGTGATGCTGCTGCTGCTGCTAAGTCACTTCAGTCGTGTCCGACTCTGTGTGACCCCATAGACGGCAGCCCACCAGGCTCCCCCGTCCCTGGGATTCTCCAGGCAAGAATACTGGAGTGGGTCGCCACTTCCTTCTCCAATGCATGAAAGAGAAAAGTGAAAGTGAAGTCGCTCAGTCTGTCTGACTGTTAGCGACCCCATGGACTGCAGCCCACCAGGCTACTCCGTCCATTGGATTTTCCAGGCAAGAGTACTGGGGTGGGGTGCCATTGCCTTCCCCGATTTGTGTGATGAAGTCCAGCAAAATACCTACTACTGAATATTCTCTTGTTCTGCTTTAAAAAAGAAGTTATTTAAAAACTAGTTTTGTACAGTTTTCCAGAACTCTTGTCTCATCTTCCTTTGATTTGGAACTCTGTGTTCTTCTGTGATTTTAATGCACACTCAAATGCCCCATAAAGCATGAGATGGATGAATGAAAGCGATAGTGTGAAAGTAGATTCCACTTAAAGGCATTTCTCTTATGTTACTTTTTGGTCAAAGTACCGTTAGCAAGGAATATTAAGATTCAAGTATTCCAAATTCATGGATGTTTCTACTGTTGTACAGATATCCTAAGTAAGTCTAGCTTTCCCTTTAAGGATGTTTGGTTTGAATAGTTCTTTTCCTTAACAAAAGCATGATCTATATATTAATGTAGGTAGATATAAAAGTAAATCCCCCTCATTTGAAATATATTGTGGTTCAGATCTTCCCCAAAATTTGCTTATGCTGTTTTAATTCATCAAGTGAGTGAATATATATCTTCATATTAAGAAAATGGTTTGTCAGATGTAAAACATTTTTTAACAGTAAAGGTCACATTTTATTGCAAAAACCTGTCAGTGCTTTATGTCCAAGCTGTGAAACGTTATTGCTTCAGGGTGATTATGTGGGAAGGGGCTGTGGTTAAGAATGCCTTTCTGTGGCCAGCTATGATTTACAACAGCGAATAGAGAATTAAACCCTTAATTGAAGCCTACAGAGCAGTACCTAGAGGCTAGATTCAGCCTGAAATTTGATTCAGACGATTTTCTTAGTCAAGCCCCTCTGGGCTTACCAGTTGATTCTCATGAGTTTTGATTGTGATTGAAAAGACAAGCTGTTTTCTGCTTTGCCCTGAACTTCCCTAAGGTAATTCCCCAGTTTTAGTAAGCTGCTTGATTAACATGAAGGGAGACATTATGGGGGAAGAGAGTGCACACACAAGATTTTAACTGTTTCCTCAACTCCCCTAATGAAAGTATCTTAACATATCGGATATTCTCTTAAAGGAATTCTCAGTCAACTAGTAAATCTCCCATTCCTGAAATTCTGATGGAACTGTAACTGTGTCAGTGGATGCTTGTCCCTGTGCGTCTCTGGGAGAAGGGATGTGAGTCATTGAGTGCAGGTACCTTATATTTATTTTGGCCACATTGCCTATTACCAATTTCTGATTTCGATGTGACAAAAATGTTAGTCCAGAGGACACGTGATCTTGAGTAAATCTTGTCATCCCTTTCTATCCATAAGCATAAGCAATACCCTCTTTTCTTCCATCATATTGTCTATTTATTCTTTTGTACATCTTGTGAAGTGAAGTCGCTCAGTAGTGTCCGACTCTTTGTGACCCCATGGACTGTAGCCTACCAGGCTTCTCTGTCCATGGGATTCTCCAGGCAAGAATACTGGAGTGGGTTACCATTTCCTTCTCCAGGGGATCTTCCCGACCCAGGGATCGAACCTGGGTCTCCCGCATCTGAGGCAGACGCTTTAACCTCTGCGCCACCAGGCTTATAGTTTACTAAATTATTTATTCTGTTAACAAGATAAGTTAAATTTGACCTTTGTCTCACATACTACTCGTTTCTTGATTACTGTGCTTATCATATTCTATGAGGCTTTGTCTCTCCTTAATGTTAATGAATACATAAATTAATTCATCTAAAAATAGATTGATGTGGTAAAAAATGAATAACAATCGGAAAGAAAAAGACACAATCTCAATAGAGAAGCAATCATATTTCTCAGAGGCAAGTACATTTGGTGGTAGAACATGAAGAAAAATATTAGAAATTCTGGAGCATTTGGTTTTCAGATAATAAATATGGACAATGATGTGATTTACTTTTTTACTGAAGGACTCCCACTGCATGGGAGGTAGCATTAGATGAGATTTTACATAAATTCTTTTGTTATTCCATTCTTCACCCTTGATCTCTACAATTTGTAAGACTTGTTATCACTAGTATACTCAGATTCAGATTAGGCATATACATCTTACCTATATTCCACTAAAGGGGCAATTATATTTTGTTTTCTAAAGACCCATGCTGCTGCCCTTTAATATATAATATTTTACATAATATTACATATGTATCATTCTGTCAATGCTCATTTTATAAAAAAACATGATAAAATATATTAGTCGAATGATAGTGACAGTTAATTAAATATAAGCGGTGCTGAGATTGTAGGCATGTGTCATTTTTAGATGAGTTCCTAGGGAAGTAATGACATTTTCTGACTGTAACTAAGATTCTACTTAGCACTGCTGAATACTCTTTTAGAGAATTTTCACAGACAAAATAACAGCAAAATAACTACCCAGATTTTCTTCTTGAACGAAATAACTAGAGGTAGGGATTTTGTTTTGCTTTTAGAGATTTATTTTGACTAAAATTATTTTGAAATATATGTCTAGACTTCCACTTAATTCTTTCAACATATATTATTTTAACACCTATCCTCTATGTGAGAGTTTTTGTAGGTCTGGGAATACAGTGACCAAGATAACAGACCAGTGGCCTTTGCCCTGCAAGGATCATATATTCCAGTGTGGTAAATTACAAAGTAAAATAAGAAACACTTAGAGCACAAAAATAACCATTTAAGTCTTGATGGGTTAAGTAGTATTTGCTAGGTTTTCAGATTGAGTGTTTTGAGTAGATTGTAGTGCATTTAATAGAGAAAATAAGTTTTAAGGGCGCATAGCATGTTCAAAAACCTGAGTTTAAATTAGGTAGTAGGGATATATGAAAGATGATCAGAATGTGTACTTTATACTAAAGGAAATAAGGAATCACTGAAGAGTTGTAACCAAAGTAGTAACCTACATAAAATTGCAGTTTGCAAAGATCTGATCAGTGGAGAGTATAAAATAGACAAAGCAAGCCTGGAGTCAGGAATCTTTATTAGGCAATACTAGTATTAGAACAGAGAAGGCAATGGCATCCCACTCCAGTACTCTTGCCTGGAAACTCACATGGACAGAGGAGCCTGGTAGGCTGAGTCAGACACGACTGAGTGACTTCCCTTTCACTTTTCACTTTCATGCTTTGGAGAAGGAAATGGCAACCCACTCCAATGTTCTTGCCTGGAGAATCCCAGGGATGGCGGAGCCCAATGGGCTGCTGCCTGTGGGGTCGCACAGAGTTGGACACAACTGAAGTGACTTAGCAGCAGCAGCAGCAGCAGTATTAGAACAGGCAATGTATGATAGTGGTCTCACAGCTAGTGTTGATCTATGCAATGAGAGAATAGATTTGGAGGATACTTGGGAGATGAGGGTCTACAGTTCCTGGTATTTGTATGGGGATGAAGGAGGGTAGGGAAAGAATCAAGGATGCACAGGTTTCTGGTTTGGGTGATTGAGTAGATTGGTGCTTTTCTCTGCACTTGGAATCACAGGAAGATGATCTAGTTTTGGGGAAGAAGATTTTGAGCCCCACTGTGGTCATGTTGGGTTTGGCAGTCTTTGAAACATCCCTGTGAAACTGCCTGACTGGCTGTCTGTTCTCTGGGTCTGAGGCAGCCTGGTGGTCACAGTCTAGGTAGAAGTAGTTGTTCTGAGGATGTGTAGCATGGGATAAGAGCTTCAAACAGAGGCTCAATACTTTTAATGGAAGGAATCAAATGGTATCTGTTCTAGGGATTGTAGATCATAGAGTTCAAAACTACTCGACTCTGCCATGGTACCACTAAGGCAGCAGAGACAACATGTGAATAGGTGTGAATGTGACAACCTGAAAGCCAATTATGGTTGCTGAAATTTGAGTATCATATAATTATCACATTGTCTCTAAGTTGTATTCTTCCTTTGACTTTTTTTATTGGTCAACCATTTAAAACTATACAAATCTATTATTACTTTGTGGAACATATGAAAAAAAGTGAAGGGCCATATGTGTCCTGTGAGCCATGGTTTACAGACCCCTGGCCTAGAACATTAAAATTTGGTTGAGAGAAATCAGAGAGATGCCGGGAATGGATCACAGTAGTTGGAGAATATTGAGCATAAAATTTATATATATATATATATATATATGGGTTTTCCTGGTGACTCAGTGGTAAAGAATCTTCCTGCCAATGCAGAAGACCCGGTTTCAATCCCTGGGACAGGAAGTTTCCCTGGAGAAGGAAATTGCAACTCACTCCAGGATTTTTGCCTGAGAAATCTCATGGATAGAAGAGCCTGGCAGACTATATATATGTCTTCTAATTTTGAGTTAGTTAGCTCTGATACTTGTGGTAGACAGTTGTCAAGAAGATAAACATTGCAACAGCAATTATGATTTACAGGCGATAGGAAGATGGGGTTTTCAGTAAATATCGAATTCACTTACTATTATAAAAGAAGTAAATACAGAGGTACTTGAAGGAAGTCATCCCTTTCCATCCATTTTTACTTATCCTATCACCATTCCCAGTATCCAGAAGCATGAGTTTAGATGTCTAGAAACCCAAGTTGTATTCTTAGCTATCCCGTAATAGCCAGTAATTAACTTATTCAGGCTCAGTTTATATAAAATAAAGATAATTTGGTAGAAAAAGAGAAAGAACAAATGAGAAAACATGTATGCATGTGCTAGAGATTGGGTTCAAAGAATTTGGGGTAAATTACAGCAGATGTTGCATGTGGAAACATCTAGCAGAATGCATGGAATATATTTAAATGCTTTTCAAACATTATTTCTCTCCTTCCTCAGATGTTTGTGATTTAATGTCCCATGTGCATTCCCATCTTTCTCAGGGAATTGATCTATTTTCCTGATTTCAGATAAGAAGAGATGAAGTATTCAATCTGTATTGGTTGATTAAGGAATATAATGATCATTTTAAACTGTGAGCATCTGTACATGGGCTGTAAAAGTGGTTGAGGTGAAGTGCCTTCTCAGTAATTGCAAGATACATATGATGCTGCTGCTGCTGACCATTATAGAATTGAGTTAAAGTGCTAGATGGATTTGTGTGTTTGCACACATCAAGTGACACGAATATAAGATAATTTGAGAAGCAGTTTGATGAAGGGAAATAAATGATTTGTATTAGAATCAAACTCTGCCATTTATTTGACAAAGACTAGTAAGCTTTGGGACAAGTTATTTAACCTCTTCACTAAGCCCCAGTTTCATTTTCATTACCTATACAATGTGGATAAGCTGCCTCTTTATGGGCTATGTTGTGACTTAAATGAGAGGACGTAGGATATCAAGTATAGTGGCTGTCGTGTACTAGATGCTCAATAATTATTAGTTCCTCCCTTTCCATTCCCTCTTACAAGAAAATCAATTTTCCCCTTTATTTATACTTTCTATGGATTTTTTGCCTTAAAGAACAAATCCAAGTGAAAGAGAAGAGTTTTATTGATATGTTTGCAAGTGGGGTGTTGGGAATGTGGAATCAGTAACATTTGAAGTACATAACTTCCATTGTCATATGATCCTCCTGCAAAGTTAAGGCAAGGTCTATAATTTGTTTTATTTAAAACATTAAATTATGATGGCTCACTTGGAGAAGGCAATGGCACCCCACTCCAGTACTCTTGCCTGGAAAATCCCATGGACAGAGGAGCCTGGTAGGCTGCAGTCCATGGGGTCGCTAAGAGTCGGACACGACTGAGCGATTCCACTTTCACTTTTCACTTTCATGCATTGGAGAAGGAAATGGCAACCCACTCCAGTATTCTTGCTTAGAGAATCCCAGGGACAGGGGAGCCTGGTGGGCTGCCGTCTATGGGGTTGCACAGAGTTGGACACAACTGAAGTGACTTAGCAGCAGCAGCAGCACTTAATAACTCCAAACTACATTTATGTTCAGCAAACAGTTGTAAAAATCCCTGTTAGACATTTAATCACTGCACAAATTATTTTATAAAACACTGCAAAAAAATTTGATTAGCAGAAAAGAAATAAAGACATATTGCAAAAACACTAATCTTTTTAAAATACATAAATTTAGCTACATGTAAATATTTTATCATATATAACTCTTTACCTCTTAAAGGCTTGTCATTCTTTTGTAACCCTATTCATTTTTAAAGATAACACTTTATATGCAGAATCTTTTCACAAGTCCATATTGAAAAGATACTCATTGTATTCTTATGAAAAGTGCTTTATTGTATTTTTTCTTAATGGGGATCTATATTAATATTTGTCAACATGAATTTACACAACCAGCTTTGCAATGACAGGCCAAAATCCATGTCTGAGAAAATCATGAAATAAGAGAGTGATCATAAGAGTAAGGAGATGACAGCCATCACTGAAGTTCAGGGTAGAGGTGGGGAAGGGGAAATCATTACTGGATCTCTTCAGAAAATAATAGTTCTGAAGTTATCACTCAACATCCTTCATACTGTTGGGGGAGTGTGTAATTTCCTTAGTTCTTTCTCACCACAGCAAAAATTTGGAGTGACAGACGGACCAGTATTGCAGCTCTGTGTTACAGCTCAGTTTTATTTAGAAAGCAAAGGAAAATACATCCTTGAGACATGAGGGCGGGTCAACCCAAAATACACGAAAGGAAGAGAAGCACCGTGCTCAATTTTGGCTCCTCTTTTTATGTGTTTTTTCCTCCTCTTCCTGAGCCTGCCCTACGTAAATTGAGCTACCCAGGAGGGCTGTTTGTTTTACCTGAGGTCCTCACTCTGGTCCAGACCTTCCTTTGTTCTATTTTCCTGGACTTTTCCCTTCTTTGTCTTTTAGCCACTGCCATTCTGGACTCTTTTTTCCTATTGTAACTACCTAACATTCCCCGCTCAAGAGATGGGAGGCCCAATTCTTTGGGAATAGGGGTATCCAAGTCTCTCTGGCTACTTCCTGCTGAACTGGGGCAGTGAGGGGCATGGAGCCTCCCCCTCTTACTAGTCTCAAGCCTCAGAGTCCTATAGCGGTGCCCATCAAAGGATAAGGGATATTTTCCGTGGTCAGCTCTAGTTTTATATATCCTTGTTGAACTGGCACTGCATATTGTTGTTTATTGACCTGGGCAGAGAGAAAACAGGTAAGACAATTGATAATACATGAAACAATCATAGCATATTGATTTCATGGAGATTTTTTTTTTTTTTGCCACTTCCTCAACCTTCTCAGTCTGGGTGGGAAAGCCTTCAATCCATCCTATGAATGTATCTGTCATGACTAATAGGTATTTATACCCTTCAGAAACTGGCATCTGGGTGAAGCCCATCTGCCAGTCCTCTCCTGAGTAGGTCACGTGTTGTTGGATGGGCTGGGCCAACTGGGGTCTTTGAGCTCCTTGGGGTTTTTTTCATTGGCAACTGGGATAAGAGGAGACCACTTGCCTTATAGTCATTTGCAGGCCTGTTCCTCTGAAGGTCCATTCTAGTATTCTTTGAAGGGCCTTTTCCCCTAAATGAATGGTGGCATGTAAAGAATTAACCAACTTCCATTGGAGGTTCCCAGGCAGAAAACGGAGTCCCTCCTTTTGGAACCACCCCATATGATCTTCTTGAAAGCCCTCTCACTTAGCTTTAAGAGTCTCTCCTTCAGTATATGAAGGAGTTTCTGGCAAATTAGTCTGTGGAGCTAAGGTGGCAACCCCTATTAGGTCATTGCTCTGTAATGCTGCTCTCTTAGCTGCCTGATTGGCTGCTTGGTCCCCTCGTGCCACTTCCGTGCTCCCTTTTTGGTGTCCTTTACAGTGGGAGACTGAAACCTCAGAGGGCAGATGGACTGCCTCCAAGAGCCCAAGGATTTGATCACCATATTTGACTGGGGACCCTCAGGTAGTCAAGTGGCTTCTTTCTTTCTGGGTAGTAGCATGTGAATGTAGCACCAGAAAGGCATACTTGGAGTCACTGTAAATGGCTACTCTTTTTCCTTTTCCCAGCTCCAAAGCTTGAGTCAGGGCTATGAGCTCAGCTAACTGGGCTGAAGTACCTCGTGGCAAAGGTTTAGCCTCTATGGTCTCAAAATTGGAGATTACTGCATATCCAGCTCTTCTTTTTTCCATGCAGGGCAAAGCTGCTTCCATCAGTGTACCAGATTTCCTCAGGATTGGTCCAAGGATCTTCTGACAATCCCTCCTGGGGTTTTGTCCAGTGGTCCAAAGTTTCTAGGCAAGAGTGAAAGGGGAAAGCTTTCGGGGGTAGGCAGGAGGGTGGCTGGGTTAATAACTTCTGAAGGGGATATTGTCAGGCCTGGATTTTCCATCAGCACTACTTGATATCTGAGGATTCTTTGATCAGATATCCATAAATGACCTCTCCCATTTAGGAGTTGTTTCACTTGGTGGCTGGTAAAAATAGTTAATTTGCCCCCAAAAGAGATTTCTAAAGCATCTTCTATCAGAATTAGAATAGCTGCAAGGTTTTGAAGGCAGGGAGGCCAGTCTTGGGCGGTTGGGTCAAACCTCTTGGATAAGTAAGCTACAGGCTGGGACTCAGGTTCCAAACTTTGAGTTAACACTCCCAAGGCTATTTCTCTCCTTCATGGACATAAACTTGGAATGCTTTTTCTGGGTCTGGCAACCTCAAGGCAGGTGCCTGAGTTAAGGCTTGTTTTAGTGTAGCNCGGTTGGGTCAAACCTCTTGGATAAGTAAGCTACAGGCTGGGACTCAGGTTCCAAACTTTGAGTTAACACTCCCAAGGCTATTTCTCTCCTTCATGGACATAAACTTGGAATGCTTTTTCTGGGTCTGGCAACCTCAAGGCAGGTGCCTGAGTTAAGGCTTGTTTTAGTGTAGCCCCTGCCTTCTTTTGAGGAGTTCCCCACATCAGTGGAAATGAATCATCCTGTCCCTTCAAGCTTTCATTTAAGGGCTGGGCAATTAGACCATGGTTGGGCATTCAAGTTCTAAAATGCCTAGCCCTAGGAAAGCTTGCAATTGTTTTTGAGTCATTGGCAAGGGCAACTGGAGGAGTCCTTGTACTTGATCAGAGGACAGCCTCCTGGACCATGTGTAATCACTCCCAGATAAGTGACCTTTGTCTCAGCCATCTGTGCCTCAGCATGGGAGACTTTATATTCCCTCTCTGCCAAAAAGTTTAGAACCTGAATTGCATGTTGTTGGGTATTTTTCTCATCTGGAGAGAAGATTAGTAGATCATCTATGTATTGTAATATTTTTCCTATTAGGTCCCAGGCCCAGATCTAGGACATCCTGGCTAAGAGCCTGCCCATACAGGTGCGAGCTATCTTTGAACTCCTGAGGTAATACTGTCCAAGTTATCTTTGGTGTATTTCTCTTGGAGCTTCCCACTTGAAAGCAAAAAAAAAAATGTATATATATATTGGGATTTTTTATAAAGTGGTATGCAAAAGAATGCATATTTGAGATGCAAGACTGTAAACAACTTGGCACTGGGTGGGATTTCTCCCAAGATTACATAGGGATTGGGTACTGTGCGATGGAGAGGGACTACAGCTTCATTTATGATCTGGAGATCTTGAACAATTCTCCAGGTCCCATCCTTTTTCTTTACAGGGAGGATTGGGGTGTTACATGGTGAATTGATGGGGACCAATAGCCCACAAGCAAGGAATTTATTTATTAGAGGCTGTAGTCCTTCCCAAACTTCTCTCCTGAGGGGTTATTGTTTCTGGTTGGTAAACTGAGTGGGCTCTTGGAGGAAAATGATGACTGGTTCAGCTTGGTGGGCTTGTCCAGGAGTCCCCTGATCCCACACCTGGAGGTTAATTTTGTCCTCCCATAGTTTTTGGTCCCTCGCTATTGGAGAGGGTGTCATGGGTTCCTCAGTAGTAGCTAGAAGCTATAGGGATCTAGGGGCTGAAAAACTTCCCATCACAAGGGTGGTCTGCAGTTTAGTGAGTATATCTCTCCCCAATAAGGGAGTAGGACATTCACAGACCACCAGAAACTGGTGGAAAAATATTTGTCCATCCCAGCAACAAAGAAGTGCTCAGGTGAATCTTTTTGTACTTGTTTTTCCTGTAGCACCCCAAATGGTACAGGTTTGGGAGGAGAAGGCTCCAGAGTAGGAGGTCAGGACAGAGTAAGTAGCCCCTGTGTCAACCAATAAATTTTCAGATCTACCCGCCACATCCAGTTGCACCCTTGTCTCCAGCCCCGTGATGGTTTTCTGTGACAGGCAGGCTGACTGGATGGGCCACATCAGTCCTGTTGAACCATTGTGAAGGAAGGCTCGGTGCTTGACCTTGAGGCTCTTGGGTCCCAAAGGCAGAGTGCTGCCCAGTGACCCAGTTGATGGCATTTGTAGCAAGCTGTTTTAGGAGACTTGTCACAGTTTAGACAGTTTGGCCCAATGTCACACCTGTGTACAGATTAGGAATGTGCCTTGTCCTTCAAGGACTTGGGGTTTACCATGGAGCTTCCGTGGAGGGCAGCCAGCATCTGGGCATGCCTTGTCTCTTTCCTTTTCTCCCTTTCCTTGGCCTTGGCCTCCCTCTCCTGATCTCTGTTATACAAGGTATTTGTGGCTGTCTGGACCATCTCATCTAAAGAAGCAGCAGGGTCCTGCTGTTGAGCTGTTGTAACTTTATCCTGATGTCTGATGTGCATTGAGATAGGAATTTGTCCTTTAAAATCACTTGTCCTTCATAAGAGTCGAAGTCCAGATTGATAAACTTTTGGACGGCCTCTTTTAGACTTTCCCGAAAGGCAGTGGGGTTCTTACTGGACTCCTGAGTTATTGCTGAGACCAGGTACAGTCCGACAACTATTAAGCTTCCTTTTATTTTCATGGGTGAACTTCTTTAGGGGTGAGTCTTTCTGAAGCTTATCCTACCCAGGTTTGTTGCAACTTGAGAGCCAGGCATCCCCGGGTCAGAGTGCAGATCTCCAGGCAGGTTGAGGCATGACAGCCTCCTGGAGATCGAATCCCTGGGCAAGTTGAGGCATGTCAGCCTCCCGAGAATTGGGTCCCTGGGCAGGTCAACCCAAATGATGCAAAGAGAAGAAAAGTCCCCTGCTCAGTTTTGGGTCCTCTTTTTATATGTTTTTTTCTCCTCCCCCCGAGCCTGCCCTGTGTAAACTGGGCTAACCAGGAGGGCTGTTTCTTTTACCAGAGGTCCTCACTCTCGTCCTTGGACCTTCCTTTATTCTATTTTCTCAGGATTTTCCCTTCTTTGCCTTTTAGCCACCACCATTCTCGACTCCTTTTTCATATTCTAACTACCTAACAATACCGAATGCAGAAGAATTGTCTTCCCATGAGTATTAATATGATCTTCAACAATGCTTATTTTATGAAGATCTTAGTTCTAAATTCAAATCAGGAGGGCTGTACTATGACTTGAATTCAGTCAGAAGAGAATTAACAATGGTATAAATCCACTTTAAGCCTTTTGGCCTAGTCACCTTTGAAAATATAGCAGAATTTTGGCATGACCACTTAGAGTTTCAAATAATAGCCATGCAGTAGATTAAACATATTCACATGTGTGTAAACACACATACACACTCATACACATACCAAAAAAACCACCCAAAACCCAAGTTTCAAAAAAAGTGACATATAACAGACATAGGATCTTGATTTAGACCAAAAATGTGAGAAGGTGGGGAGGAAGGGCGGGCTGGACAAAGAGAGAGAGGGAAAAGTGTGGAACCATTTTCTCATTGTCACATTTATTCAACAAACATTTCTTTGGTAACATTCTATTATTCATTCATGGTAGCTGCAAAGAAGAATTTGAATTCTTGTAGTTCTGTTGGAGAGAAAGAAATATAAACAAATAAATTATAGTCAGAGAAAAAATTGTAACCATTAGCAGATCACAGGTCCACTTTGGAAAATGAAAAGAAGGTTAAGCTCCAGAATGAGATAACAGCAATTAATGAATTTCATTACTTCCATGTTGGTGGTATAGTGGTGAACATAGCTGCCTTCCAAGCAGTTGACCCAGGATTGTTTGCTGGCCAACACACCTGGCTGACCTTTGGGCTTCACTGGTGGCTCAGACGGTGAAGAATCTCCCTGCAATGCGGGAGAACTGTTCAATACCTGGAGATTCCTGGATTCAATGCCTGGAAGATTCCCTGGAGGAGCGCATGACAATCCACTCAAGCATTCTTGCCTGGAGAATCCCCATGGAGGAGGAGCCCAGCGGGGTACAGTACATGGGCCACCAAGAGTCAGACATGGCTGACTAAGAACTCATGAGCGTAAAACAGCCAAGGACACAGCTGTGCTCCAGCCTGTGTTGTAACAGGGAGGAATGGTGAGCAGCCTCATCCTCCATGACCTTGCCCATGACATTGTATTGGAAAGACTGTTAACTGATGCAAGTAAGAGGAATAAATCAAAGGAGGTTGTGAAACATTATATCACCATGAATAGGAAATGGAGAGGACATGACGGCAAATATAAACAAGCAGCCAAAATGCACAACAGTTATCACCATCAACATAAACCAATGGGAACTGAAGAAATTCTCGGTTATAAAAAGGATCCTCTTTAAAGTTGGTAGAACAGTGTCTTCCAGGTTCTCCTGGCCTTTTTCCAAACTCAGTAATTCGCCTATTTGTTACTCTTTGCTGGAAAAACTAGGTTCCTCTATGCTGCCATCCATAGGGTTGCAGAATCGGACATGACTTAGTGACTGATTGAAAAACAACAGTGGAACATTAAATCCTTCTTAATTGAAGTCTCTAAATTTGGACAGAAAATGAAGTAAATGTAAATGATATATATATACACACACACACATATATATGTGATTATACAGTGGAAGTGAGAAATAGATTTAAGGGTCTAGATCTGATAGCTAGAGTGCCAGATGAAATATGGAGGGAGGTTCATGACACTGTACAGGAGACAGGGATCAAGACCATCCCCATGGAAAAGAAATGCAAAAAAGCAAAATAGCTTTCTGGGGAGGCCTTACAAATAGCTGTGAAAAGAAGAGAAGTGAAAAGCAAAGAAGAAAAGGAAAGATATAAGCATCTGAATGCAGAGTTCCAAAGAATAGCAAGGAGAGATAAGAAAGCCTTCCTCAGTGATCAATGCAAAGCAATAGAGGAAAACAACAGATTGGGAAAGACCAGAGATCTCTAAAGAAAATTAGAGATGCCAAGGGAACATTTCATGCAAAGATGGGCTCGATAAAGGACAGAAATGGTATGACCTCACAGAAGCAGAAGATATTAAGAAGAGGTGGCAAGAATACACAGAAGAACTGTACAAAAAAAGATCTTCACGACCCGATAATCATGATGGTG
>SJYX01010204.1:23529-53237 GCA_006410675.1 Oreotragus oreotragus | reverse complement strand
GCGTGCTGCGATTCATGGGGTGGCAAAGAGTTGCACACAAATGAGCAACTGACCTGAACTGACATGAATATATATATATATATATGGTATCTCCATTATGAGTGGCACTTTACACCAATTTTGAATTGAATACTATTAAAAAATAAAAACTTAGATATCACTGGAGTTCATAAAATAATTCTTGTATAAGAATTACATCAAACTTCAGAGATTCTCTTTCATTAATTCTAGGGAAAGTTCTGGAAACTGAATTTTTTAAAAAAATTCTTCCCACGAGAGGCTAATGATCAGTCAAGAATGGAAACTATTGTCCTAAAGAGAGGCCTCGAGGAACCAACTTCTGGGCTGCTAATAAGCAGAATGTTTCCATTTCTACTGATTTCATGTCTTTCCTCTTCTCTGCAGGAAATGCCATATTACATCTATTTTAGACCTAGTAGCAGAATAACACATTACTAAGCTTATCTATACTAGACCTAAGCTATAAGTAGACACAGCATGTTTCTAGTCTTATATATATATATATACAAGAGGTGCTATTGTGTGAAGATTTTTAACTTGTGAAATGTTTTGGGTATCAATATCATGCAGGTGGAAAAGTGACAAATCAAAGATACTGTATTTCTTCATTTCCAGAATTATTTCAGCCTTAATAAAGTAAATACACATCAACAAAGAGAAAATAAAAATAGCATGTATATCTCAGCAATGAAAATCTACAATCTACAATCCTTTGGTCCCTTTGTGGTATAATGGACAGTAAATTGGATATGATTTCCACTTTTCAGATCTAGGTTGCAGCAAATAGCAGTATTTTTAGTTTACATTTTACTCTTCTCTCATACTACCCTCAAAATGGAACTAGGTGCATAAATGGAAAAAATCACTAACTTTGGATAATATAGCTTTTGAATAAATCTCAACCTGTATAACATTAAATATAGTATTTATGAAAACATTTTCTATCTATAGGCAGAGTAAAGGGCTCACCTACAGATATTCATGTCCTAGACCCAGAAAAATGTGAAATACATTTTCACATGGCAAAATAATTTTCAAATATTTGTGAGCTAAGGACTTCAAGACAGGGAAGTAATTCTGAATTATCAAGGTTAGGTCAATGTAACCTTAAAGGTACTTAGAAGTGGAAGAGGGAGACAGAAGATGCTCAGAGGTGAGGACTAAAGCAGTTTGGATGATCCACTGTGAGCAAAACTCAATCCACACTTGCTGCTGTTCGAAGGAAGGAATTCATGAGCCAAGAAATATGAGCAGCTTCTAGAACCTGGGAAGAGTAAGAAAATGAAAAAGTTAAGTTTTTTCCTTGAGAGTTTCAAAAGGAACACTGCTCTGTCAACACCTTGATCTTAACAAAGTGAAATCAAGGCCAGACTTCTTACCTGCTGCTGCTGCTAAGTCACTTCAGTCGTGTCCGACTCTGTGTGACCCCATAGACGGCAGCTGGAATTCCATCACCTCCACTAGCTTTGTTCATAGTGATGTTTCCTAAGGCCCACTTGACTTCACATTCTGGGATGTCTGGCTCTAGGTGAGTGATCACACCATTGTGATTGCACACACCACATACATATATACAAATGGAGAATTTTTAGAAATTTTCAAAAATAAAATTATCCACAGTGAATTTGCCTGTGCACTGTTTAGAGCCCAAACACTTAAATAATGTTTCTTTGAAGAAGAGAGGTGAAGCTTTCTTATTTGTCAGCATGAAGAAAAGTATATCTTCCTTATTAATTATAGTAAAAATTATAAATAAAATGTTTATAAATTTAACAGAGATACATTAAGTAGTAGTTTTCTCTCAGTATATATCCAGTAGTGGGTTGCTAGCTGCTGCTGCTGCTGCTGCTGCTGCTGCTGCTGCTGCTTCTGCTGCTGCTAAGTCACTTCAGTCGTGTCCGACTCTGTGTGACCCCATAGACGGCAGCCCACCAGGCTCCCCCGTCCCTGGGATTCTCCAGGCAAGAATCAGGCTTCTCCGTCCATTGGATTTTCCAGGCAAGAGTACTGGGGTGGGGTGCTGTTGCCTTCCCCGGACTTCTTACCTGCTAAACTGTAAAATAATAAATTGGTCATTTATAAATTTAAATTTATAAAATAATTTACAAGCCATAGGTTTGTGGTAATTTATTACAGAAGTAATAGAAATTCAATACAGATTTTGGTACCTGCTGCTGCTGCTGCTGCTGCTGCTGCTGCTGCTGCTGCTTCTGCTGCTGCTAAGTCACTTCAGTCGTGTCCGACTCTGTGTGACCCCATAGAGGGCAGCCCACCAGGCTCCCCCGTCCCTGGGATTCTCCAGGCAAGAATACTGGAGTGGGTTGCCATTTCCTTCTCCAATGCATGAAAGAGAAAAGTGAAAGTGAAGTCGCTCAGTCTGTCCAACTGTTAGCGACCCCATGGACTGCAGCCCACCAGGCTCCTCCGTCCATTGGATTTTCCAGGCAAGAGTACTGGGGTGGGGTGCCATTGCCTTCCCCATAGAAGTGGTATATTATTATAACAAATACATAAATATGTGGAAGTGACTTGAGAATTGGGCCAATGGGGCATGCTGGGAATATTTTGAGGAGCATGCTTAAAAAAGACCAGATTGTCTTCAAAAGACACTTAGTGGAAATAGGAATGTTAATCTCTCTGTTACTGAGAACTCATAAGGAAGTGAAGATCAGTGTAGAGAAAGCATATATCACCCTAGATAATATTTAAATCATTGTACTTGGCCTGTTAGGAAAAATAGAGGCATTAAAGGCACTGCTTTTGAAGGAACAGAAGGAAATGAAGTATATGTTACTGGAAATTGGACGAAAGAGAATCCTTGTTATAAAATGGCAGAAATTTTGCAGAATATGTTCTATAAATATATGGAAAGCAGAATTTGTAAATGATGAACTTGGGTAGTTAGAGGAGATTTACCAGTAAGGTGGTGTAAGATTTACAAGCAAGGCTGGTTTCCTTCTTGCTGCTTGTAGTAATTGTGAAAGAAAGAAATAAACTAATCAATGAACTATTAAATGTTCAAACCAAACAGAAAAGAAAAAAAGAGTAAGACAATGATTTCTCTAATTTTTAAGCTACCCAAATGGTGAAGGATGCAAAGTTAAGAGATTCACTGGAATGAAACCATAGTCTGGAAGAAAAGCCTATGGTGTTTCTTTTGTTAATGTATCAGAAAAATTAATAGGTAGCACAAAAGTGTCCTTAAAGAGATTAAGTATGTGAACCATACATCCTTTCAACCACTGCAAGAAAAACCAGTAATAGTTATGGAATTATCAAGGGAAAACAAGAAATCTGTGGATTAGGTTCTTGTTTTATAGATTGAATCCCATGGCACACATGGAAGAACCACAAGGTTCTTGAGAATTTTATAGCAGTAGAAAAGTGCCAGCTTGAATTGGAAAAGACAGAGAGAGTACAAAATGAAGGAAGGATGTTGGACCACCAAAACTATAAGTACAAAACAGACAGGTAAAACCAAAAATAAAAGATGACTTTGAGGGTGGAGACTACAGGATGAGCCTGTCTGAGCCACAGGAGATTATTTTTAAGCTAAACAAAAACAAAAACAAAAACAATGCAAATGAACTTAATTCACAGAACAGAAAGAAACTCACAAACTTAAGAGAATGAACTTATGGTTGTCAGGGGGGAATGATGAAGGGAAGAGATAGTTAGGAGTATGGGCTTGAATGTACAAACTGTTATATTTAAAATGAATAACCAACAAGGACCTACGATATAGCACAGGGAACTCTGTTCAATGTTATGTGACAGCCTGGATGGGAGGGAAGTTTGGGGGAGAATGGATGCATGTATAAGTGCAGTTGAGTCCTTTTGCTGTCCACCTGAAACTACCACAACATTGTTAATTGGTTACACTCCAATATAAAATTTAAAAGTTTTTTTTAAGCTATTTTGGAGGAAATAAGTACAGTCAAGTTTTTAAATTAAAACAAATTTAAATAAAAGCAAATGATGATTGCCTGGATGGAGTTTGAAACTACTTTGGACCAGTGAATGTTTTCCTTCCATTTTCATTCTTTGTGAACCAGAATATCAGTGATTATTATCCACATTTGTACCATTATAATTTGGGAACAAATGACTTGCTTTTTTGTGTTTCTAAGGTTCACAGATGGAGGAAAATTTTGCCCCAGGATGAGTCATACCAAGAATCTTATTCATACTTAATTTGGATAATGTTACTGGGACTTTTGATTTAATGAGATTTAGATAAGATTTTGAATTTTAGTTAATGTTGTAACCGATTGACAATGTGGGCAACTTTGGATCAAATGAATATACTTTGCACCTGGAATAAGTGTGAATCTTTGTGCAACCAAAGGGTAGACTATGGGATGGGAAGCAGAATAAAATTACCTTCTCCTCAAAGTTGTCCACAGCCTAATCCCTAAAACCTGTAAATATGTTACATGAAATAACACAGGAGAATTAAATTGAAAGATGGTATTTTAATTGCTAATTCATCAATCTTAAAATAGATAAATTTCCTTGATTATCAAGGTGGATGTAATATAGTCATATGGATGTTTAAAAATGGAAGATGAAGGCAGAAGAGAGGCAATTGTGACTTCCCAGGTGGGCTTCCCAGGTGGTGCTAATGGTAAAAAACTCATCTGCCAGTGCAGGAGATATAAGAGACATGGGTTTGATCCCTGAGTTGGGAAGATACCCTGGAGGAGGTCTTGACAACCCTTCTTGCCTGGAGAATCCCATTGACAGAGGGGCCTGTCAGGCTACAGTCCACAGTGTCACAGACAGTTGGACAGGACTTAAGCACCTGGGCATACACACACGTACATGTGACTATGGAAGAATTCAACATGATGCTAAGTGAGAAGGAGTCAACTAGCACTTTTACATTTGAAGCTAGAGGAAGGGGCTCATGAGCAAAGGAAAGTGAGAAACCCCTGAAAGCTGGAAATTGCAAGGAAACATATTGTCGCCTGGAGCCTCCAGAAAGTAATCTATCCTGTTAACACCTGGATCTTAAACCAGTGAGAGTACTATCTGATTTCTGATCTATAGAAATATAGGATAAAAAAATTTGTGTTATAAGCCACTAAGTTTATGGTCATTTGATAGGAAAGTTATACAGTGTTATATAACTCACTTAAAGGCACTGGTGGATGATAAAACTTGAGTTTGTAATGACATATAATCTTCAACAGAAATTTTTTAAAAAATGTTTCAGGATTTTATTTCCTCTGACACTGTTCCCTACACTTTTTGTATTTGTTTGGCGTTTCCACTCATCTCTATATTATGACACAGCCCAAAACTCTAATATTGCTCCTGTCATTTGTTGAAGATTTTCTCTAGGTATATGGAAATGCACATGTATATATTCAGATTATGATAACAGAAAAATAAGGCAATACTGCCCCTTTGTCATTTTTTCCTCTTTATATACTTCTGAATAAATACTTTCATTTCGTCAGTCATCTGAAGCCATTACTTTATCTGAAAACAAGAAAGCGGATATAAATAATCTTTTGGTGTGTGTGCGTGTGTGTACAGGCACACAGCTCAAATTTTGTTTGCATATGTTAAGAAAAGGAGACATATGTAATTTGTAAGTCTCAACTATAGAAGGCAGATGTTACCAGGATATTTCTAGAATGCTGTATCAGTCAAGAAAGGACAGAAAGAAGTGTGCAAGATATATATAGTTCTCCAGTTCAGTTCAGTCACTCAGTCGTGTCCGACTCTTTGTGACTCCATGAATCCCAGCACACCAGGCCTCCCTGTTCATCACCATCTCCCGGAGTTCACTCAGACTCATGTCCGTCGAGTCCATGATGCCATCCAGCCATCTCATCCTCGGTTGTCCCCTTCTCCTCCTGCCCCCAACTGTTTTCCCATCTATTTCCCATGAAGTGATGGGACCAGATGCCATGATCTTCGTTTTCTGAATGTTGAGCTTTAAGCCAACTTTTTCACTCTTCTCTTTCACTTTCATCAAGAGTTCTCAAACTCATGATATTACACAATTTCCCTTTCCAAGCAGTGTTGAATATTAGATTTAGAGAGTCAAAACACAGATTCACTGTTATGCCTTCCAATTAAACAACTAATGAGCTAGAATAATGACCCTTTCTTCTAACTGGTTGTAAGAATAGATTTAAAAATACTTCACACATGAATGAAATCACTGTCTTGCCAGTCAAGTAGAGTGAAGACAGAGCACTATTCTTAATTTTGCTCACTCCGATAAAAGCCATTTTGGTATATGGGTGATAAGCAGGAGAGTTGCAATATTACTCTTTGTCCAATATCACTAAGATCTTGAAAAACAGGATACAGACACCTGGAGCACTAGCAGGACTAGATGTAAAAAATGTAAAAAATAATAGAAAAAATTCAAGATACTCTATGCTAGAAAAAAATTCCAGTTAACCACTTTATTAAAAATTCCATGTCCTAATCATTTAGATACACTGAGACTTAGGTAGAAAACATTCTAATTTAAAACATTCTTGACAAAATCGTTTGAAAATATACTAGAAGTACATTATTCAATGTCAGTCAAAAGTCTGAAAGTGCCTCAAGAATCGTCATTCTGGATATAAATTTTAGTCATACACTATTGGTCTTAAGGAATTGTTAAGAAGTAAATGTACATGTGAACTGATCCTAGGAAATACCTATAGGATAGAAATAGGGGTCAAGATTACATGTGTGTTTTATTCCAAAGACTACATGCTGTCCTATAGTGACCCCATGTTGATAATAAGATTAACTGAAATGCCTGAAATTTTAGTATTTTTTGAATTTCAGAGATTTGAAATATTAATGTTTATTTCATGTTATCTAATTGGGATTCCCTGGTAGCTCAGATGGTAAAGCATCTGCCTGCAATGTGGGGAGACCTGGGTTTGATCCCTGGGTCAGGAAGATCCCCTGGAGAAGGCAATGGCTATCCACTCCAGTACTCTTGCTTGGAAAATTCCATGGATGGAGGAGCCTGGTGGGCTACAGTCCTTGGCGTCACAAAGAATCCGACACGACTGAGCAGCTTTGCTGGTTCACTGGTTCATGTTGTCTAGAAACGCTAGTTTCCTCAAAGTTTAGGTTTTAATTAATGTCTATTAGTAAATGTTTTAAAGAGGTTCAAGGTTGGAAGAATATACTTTTGTTTCATGTTTTAGTTTGGCTTTACTTGTGAAGTCAGAAAGGCTCTATTATAGCTGAAAAGTCTCTGGTGAACTTACCGTTAAGACCAGGTAAAGGAAGGCTTATTTCTGAATAAATATAATTTCTTTTTATTAATTCTTTACAACACATAGAAAAATAAACAGAATCAAAGAAACTAAAGAGAATAAACCATAAACAAAAAAGCCAAGGCTTAATACTAATTGTGCTTATCAGTTCCAGAGTCATTTATTAATACCCTCAAAATTCAGAATTTAAATTTCTAAGAGCATCTTCAATATAAAAAACTCCATGCAATTTTTTTGGGTACTCTGTTCCTTATAGCTTTGTTGCTTTCAGACAACTTCCATTTATCTCAGAGATAACTAAAGTAAAGACTACAGCTCTATCCAGTGCAAATTCATGGCAATTAATTAATTACCTTAAATAAATTTTATACTGGGAAATGTGGAAAAGCAACTTTACATTCAATATCCTGATTTGTCATTAGCTAGGAGATGAGGATGATAACATATAACACACAAATACATATAAACAGCCAATAAGGGAAAGAATATTTGTTGTACTATTGTTAATTTTTTTTCAAACCCAGCTTCTTTTCCAGATAGTACGTCTATATATTAGCTGGAGCTAATATTTTCTAGTATTTATTGAACATAATGCTTTTAGGTCCCCAAAAAGATCAATGAAACATATTTTAGAAATATTAAACAGTTCTCATAATTGTCTAAAAACAAAGTCTTATTTATATTGAAAATGTCTGGATATAAGATACTTCTGGTCATAATTTTTTCCTATTACAAAGATTGTCAAAGCACAGAAATATTGGTAAGTAACATCTTACTCTCATTAAAAGCCCGATTGTCAGATTATTGTAAGAAGTGTGTTTTATTCAGTACACTCACAGTTTGCTTCAAATTTAGTTGTCAAAATTTCGATGTAGTAATTGTCATCCCTTTGTTCACAAGGGCCCACTTGTGTGTCATCTCTGATAAACTGTCCTGCCATTAAGTAACATTAATTATTTCTGCTCCATCTGGTAGACATCAACATCAACAATTTTTCTCAGCTTTCATCTTATGGGTGAAGTAAGCCCATTTATCATTATTTTAGAAATGAATGAGATTGGATCATGAAACATGTTTATGACTGACAGGCTTCATGGTGGATGCGAATAGGCGGTGGTCAGCAAAGACCTTGTAGATTTATTTTCTTGGTCATGCTCCTGCCTTCAATAACTCAGTACTTCTTCATGCTGCAACTTTTAGAGGTCAGAGAGGTGACAGTCTGTGAGCAGCAGCAAGCACGATTTCTTAATCATCTTCTCCATATTACTTTTTTTTTTTTTCCTAAGCATAGAAAGGGCACCTCGAACATAAAACAGTAGAAACCACTTCACTGTGCTAGTTCTCTGGGGCCACTGAAGTTTGCTCAAGGTCATAACTGGGGTGTAATGGAATTTGCTAAAAGTTTACATGTGAAGAGATAGCTATGGGGAATTATCTGTGGGAAACAGACAATCATGCTAAATAATGCCTCATGTTATGTTCTTTGGTGAACATCAAATAAAATATATACTTCGTTACAGACATAATGCTTTATCATGTTCTCTAGCAATGTTTTTTTCACTACATTTCTAATAAACTCTTTTTAAGAGCAGTGAACTCAGGAAGAGACCTGAAGGATCCCCTATTAAGTATCCACATTCCCAAAATTAGAATGAAAACCAAGCAAGATTTGTTCAACTTCTCACCTATCACATCCGTTCATCCAAAATTTAAATTAAAATATTAACTGTAATCACAAATCTCCAGATGTTTTTAATATACATTTACCCATACAAGTACTCTGAGCATTGTTATGCTTGTTCTAAACTTTTCTTCATTTTTTCAAGATAATATCAAAATACTAAAGTGCTTCTTAGAAAATATACATTGAGTCTGTAAGATAAATTAGTGACTATTCCTGTCAGACAGAATCTAATTTCTTTCCATATCAGTGTTGTAGTTATTTTCTTCTGATTTAGTCCTTCTTTCATTTATCTGAATCCTTTCATACCTCAAATTTTAAATCCATTCCTGTTCCCTTAAAAACTTACTCTAGGGCAGCATCTCCCTGTTTGTCTATGAACTGTAACTATAGTTTCATTAGGATCTTGTCATTCTTTTATGTCTTATATTTCTTGAAGTACTTCTCTGAGTTGGTACTTAGTAAATATTTATTGACAAATAGTTTCTTTATTAACTCCGTTACCATAAATTTATTTTGTGTTCTCAAATTATTGGACCTGTTATTGTAGTAATTGATGACTGTTCAGGAGACAATGACTTTATCTATATATTCCTTCTATTAAAATGTAGAGACTTTCTTGTGAAATAAACATACAAATACAAATTTTACAAAGGGTAACATTCATTGCAGTATGACCTGCCAAAGCTGTATTACTACCCTCAAGGAGATGTGACAGGAGTGTTACCATTTCCCTTTTATTAAGCAATGAAACATAAGCCAGGATAATTCAAAAATAAACTCAACCTATACCACGTTTTAAAATCTTTGACATACCCCTCCGCCTCTTATAGATTTTTAACTTTCTAAATAAGAGGGAGGATCAGCTGAGACAAACTCTCCTGAGCTGGGAGATATAATAATCTGTGACAACAAATTTTCTGCAGTCTCCTCTTTGAAAGCCTTTGAGATTCTTGCATTTAACCTTTTTCAGAGTCAACATAACCTGGCGGAGCCCCCTCTGACACCCTGAAACTCACAAAAGCATGCAGGCTTAACACCCTGGAAGTGGGCACTGTTAGAAAGTTTAGGATGGAGAGTAGAATTTCCTATCACAAAGAGGGAAGAATAACTATTTATCTCAGACATATGCAGCCCAAGCCATCATTTCTCTTTCCTTTATCTCTTTGTAGAAAATGTCTTCTTTGAGAGTTTAAATCTAGATACTGAATTTTAAAAGATAGAAGGATTTTTTTGTCCATGGGGTTGCAAAGAGTCGGACACGGGGAGTGACTGAACTGTACTGAATGGTGTGGTGGTGAATTTTATATTAATGGAGTCCAAGGTAGGTGATAAACATTATTTCTCTGTGTGTCTGGGCATTTCTGGAAGAGATTAACATTTGAATTGGTAGATGTGTAAAGACCATCACTGAATGCATGTCAGCATCATCCAATCTGTTGGCGGTCTGAATAGAAC
This sequence comes from Oreotragus oreotragus, assembly GCA_006410675.1. NCBI lineage: Eukaryota > Metazoa > Chordata > Mammalia > Artiodactyla > Bovidae > Oreotragus > Oreotragus oreotragus. The sequence goes on along the minus strand of SJYX01010204.1, from coordinate 42,830 downwards.
AATAAGCAGAGAAAGAACAGATTTGCTGTTTGCCTTCTCAGAAACATCTACCTTCTCTTGCCCTTGGACATCACTGCAGTGGTTCTCAGGCCTTTGCGTTTGACTTTTCTGGGCCTCCAGTTTACAGATGGCAGATCATGGAGCTTCTCTGCCTCCATGATTACATAAACAAATCCCTCATAATAAACCTCTTTCGGCATATCTCTAGATGCAAATGTTTCTAAAAGTATTAGGAAAATTTTATGAAATGGATGTTTCATATTTCCAATAAGTAAAATAATAAAAAATTGTAAATAAGCATACAGAAGATGTAAAATTATAACCTTTGCTTTCATAAAGACAGCAAGTATTTCATACACACAGAGGAATATGCTCATTTTTTCAACAAGCATTGACCATTTGCCAGTATTGTTGATGACAAAGAAAATTTCAGATTCATATTGGACAAAAATAGAGTTATGATAATATACTTAATGAGGATCTCTAGTAACATTCTATATTCACAGCATGTCAGAAAATATGTTAAAGCCTTCATGTATACTGTTTCATTTATTCCTAATAACAATGCTATGAAGTTTAGGCAGTTATATCTCCAGCTTATGTATAAGTATCTTAGATTTAGTATTTTTCCCAAGGTTACATGTCTAGTCAGATCAGTATGCATTAGAGTCCACTGGTAGGTTTGCTGAGCCCCAAGCACAGAGCTTCTGATTCACTGTGTCTGATTTAGGGTCCTATAATTTGCACTTCCAATGGTTCTTTGTCGATGCTGTTGATGATGATGCTGGTCAAATGCCCTACACACTGAGAAGTATTGGGCCAGGTGATGCTAAGGACAACTTATTTCTCACTATACTTCTTTGGAAAAAAGAGACATCACAAAGGCCATGTTCTGACGAAAATGCAATAAATTTCACTGTGTCTTGTTTAGGGTCCTATAATTTGCACTTCCAATGGTTCTTTGTCGATGCTGTTGATGATGATGCTGGTCAAATGCCCTACACACTGAGAAGTATTGGGCCAGGTGATGCTAAGGACAACTTATTTCTCACTATACTTCTTTGGAAAAAAGAGACATCACAAAGGCCATGTTCTGACGAAAATGCAATAAATTTAGAAATTTATAATTAGTAATGCTAAAAAACAATGCCTGGAAGTTTAATTAAAAATAAAAAGCAATCATTCCCAAGTTAATCAATTTAATGCATTTCCAATTAAAATTCCAGTTGGATTTTTTTTCTTTGATCTTGACAAAATGATTCTAAACTTCATGTGAATGAATAATAGAAAATAATAGCCAAGACAAATTAGAAAAAGAGTATTAACGGGAACTTGCCTCACTATATAATAAAACATTATAGATTTCTAGCACAAGATTGCATACCCAGTAGGTTCTCACTTCTCATTTCTCTAAAATCCCCACTGAAATATTGAAATGAAGCTTCAAGGTATGACAAGGAATAAACCAATAATATTGATGAGGCAGGGCAACAGCAAGTATGAGAAAGCACAGAACTCTGGGGAAGATAAAAGTGAATGGGAACATGTTAGCATACAAAAGGAGACGAATGAAATTGACACATGACCTGGTAGAATCCAGAAAGGGCTGTGGACCACATGGAACATGGTCTGTCTTTCAGAATCCTGAGTGGAAGGTCTTTCGGCTCAGTGGAGGAACACATGCTAGACAGCAGGTGTAAAAGATGGGGCTGACAAAAAAGAAAAGAGCAGCCCAACATGTATCCCCAAACACAACAATGGAATGTTGTTCTCAACAGAAATCAAGTGAATAATTGAAGACACTTAGAGTGATAATGTTGAAATCTTGGAGTAAATCCTTCCTCTCTGGTATTTGGGGACCCTTAACCTTAGACTCAGCTTCCCTCATGGCTCAGAGGTTAAAGTGTCTGGCTGGAATGCTGGAGACCTGGGTTTGATCCCTGGGGACCCTTAACCTTAGACTCAGTATCATGTCATTTGGGAGAAATTATCAAGAGAAATGAAATAGCCCAACAGATAAAACATCTAATGCTAGTATATAAGGTTTCTCTTGGAGAAGGAAATGGCAACCCATTCCAGTATTGTTGCCTGGGAAATCCCATGGACAGAGGAGCCTTGTAGGCTATAATCCATGGAGAAATTATCAAGAGAAATTAAATAGCCCAACAGATAAAACATCTAATGCTAGTATATAAGGTTTCTCTTGGAGAAGGAAATGGCAACCCATTCCAGTATTGTTGCCTGGGAAATCCCATGGACAGAGGAGCCTTGTAGGCTATAATCCATAAGGTCGCAAGAGTCAGACATGACATAGTGACTAAACCACCACCACAACCACAAAGTCTTTCTTGCATAAGAAAAACCTCAAAGGAGGATAATAGCTCTAGGAAAATAAGCGTACAAAGGAAAAAAACTGTGGCACCCAAGAGACCATCTAAGACATATCTTAGGCCAACCTTTTAAGCTGGCCTAGAGAAGACCCAGCCCAATAGACCAAGAGGACTGAGGCAAAGGCAATTTGGAAAAAAAAAAAAAAGAAATGGTAATTGATAGAATAACTTATGTAGTGGTATCTCAGTCCATTCAACCTCCTATAAGGAAATACCATGGACCCGGTGGCTTATAAACAAGAGAAATTAATTTCTCATAGACTGGAGGCTAAAACATACAAGATCAAGTCAGCAGAAGATTCAGTGTCTGGTGAGAGCCCACTTCCTGGCTCAAGGATGGAGTGGCTAGAGACAGGTAATATAAAAGAATTAAATTTCTACTCCAAAAAGCAGGAGATTGCTTATAATATCAAAAAATAATATATAAAACTGGTAATTGTGTGTTCTTTGAGACTGGGCGCTTACAAGAAACATGCTACCCCCAAAAAATATATATATATTAATATTGTTTAACTTTGGAGACTAAAACTGGGGAACTGAGGAGGATGGGCCAGGGCAGGTGAAATTTGTTTTAAACATTATTCTTTTTTAAGGAGATACTTTATAGATAGCTTTGTTTATTTAGTCTTTTAATATAAGAGTTTATTTTATTAAAAAAAGTTTTGATTTTTATTCAGTTCAGTTCAGTTCAGTCGCTCAGTCGTATCCTACTCTTTGAGACCCCATGAACCGCAGCACGCCAGGCCTCCCAGTCCAGCACCAACACTCAGAGTTCACTCAGACTCACGTCCATCGAGTCCATGATGCCATCCAGCCATCTCATCCTCGGTCGTCCATTCTCCTCCTGCCCCCAATCTCTCCCAGCATCAGAGTCTTTTCCAGTGAGTCAACTATTTGCATGAGGTGGCCAAAGTACTGGAGTTTCAGCTTTAGCATCATTCCTTCCAAAGAAATCCCAGGGCTGAGCTCCTTCAGAATGGACTGGTTGGATCTCCTTGCGGTCCAAGGGACTCTCAAGAGTCTTCTCCAACACCACAGTTCAAAAGCATCAATTTTTTGGCACTCGGCCTTCTTCACAGTCCAACTCTCACATCCATACACGACCACAGGAAAAACCACAGCCTTGACTAGACGGACCTTAGTCGGCAAAGTAACGTCTCTGTTTTTGAATATAGGATCAGGTAAATTTTTTTGTTTCTATTCAATTGCAAAGTCATGTCCGACTCTTTGCAACCCCATGAACTGCAGCATGCCAGCTTCCCTGTCCTTCACCATCTCCTGGAGCTTGCTCAAACTCACGTCCATTGAGTCAGTGATGCCATCCAACCATCTCATTCTCTGGCACTCCGTTCTCCCTTTGCCTTCCATCTTTCCCAGCATTAGAGTCTTTTCCAAAGAGTTGGCTCTTCGCATCACATGGGCAAAGTATTGGAGCTTCAGCATCAGCCCTTTCAATGAATATTCAGGGTTGATTTCCTTTAGGATTGACTGGTTTGATCTCTAACCATCTCATTCTCTGGCACTCCGTTCTCCCTTTGCCTTCCATCTTTCCCAGCATTAGAGTCTTTTCCAAAGAGTTGGCTCTTCGCATCACATGGGCAAAGTATTGGAGCTTCAGCATCAGCCCTTTCAATGAATATTCAGGGTTGATTTCCTTTAGGATTGACTGGTTTGATCTCTCTGCAGTTAAAGAGACTCTCAAAAATCTTCTTTAGGGCCACATTTTGAAAGCATCAGGTCTGCGTTCAACCTTCTTTATGATCCAACTCTCACACCCGTACATGACTANGTGGTACCTCATTGTGGTCTTGATTTGCATTTCTCTGATAATGAGTGACGTTGAGCATCTTTTCATGTGTTTGTTAGCCATCCGTATGTCTTCTTTGGAGAAATGTCTATTTAGTTCTTTGGCTCATTTTTTGATTGGGTCGTTTATTTTTCTGGAATTGAGCTGCATAAGTTGCTTGTATATTTTTGAGATTAGTTGTTTGTCAGTTGCTTCATTTGCTATTATTTTCTCCCATTCAGAAGGCTGTCTTTTCACCTTGCTTATAGTTTCCTTTGTTGTGCAGAAGATAGAAGGATTTTAAATGCATTCTGAAATTCTATTCTGGTAAGAACTCTAAAGTTTTCATCTTCTGTTTAAACTACCTGTTTCTTTAATTTCTCTCAGAAAAGTTAAAATATTTTCAAAAGCATGACGTAAGATAGTGAATACTTTTTAGAAAGACGTACTTTTTAGAAAGACTTATTCAACACTCTGTAGATGATTTATTTCAATACTATTTAACTCATAAATAAATATTTTGATAATTTCAAGAAAAAAGGTAAAATAATCTCAATAGTTTTACTTCAAGGATTTTTCCCCCCTTAGCTCAAAAGGGATATACTTTTAAAATGTGGTCCATCAGTTGTGGAGAAAATTGATCTCTAATAACTTTAATCAGCCTTTCTGGTTCAGAAATCAAAAATTTCAAAAGCAGCCATATGGAAAGAAAAAAGGATAGGAGGACAGAAGGAAGGGGGAAAAGCCACTTTTTGGCAAAGAAAGAAAAATGTTTTCAGTCTGTGTATGATTTCATAATGGCTTTTCTATCCACAAGCAGAGGACAGTTAAATTAGGTTATCCCTAATAGCTTTTGAATAACAGTTTTTTCTTTTTTCTTTCTCAGAAACAAACAACTAAACTGTTGACTTTGCTCAATTAGATATAAGTTGAAACTCCATAGATTCCTTCCATATCATCCTTAACATGCACCTCCCTAGACAGAAATTCTTGATCTGTTAGTATGATCACTTAAACTTCTCATTTTCATACAGTGAGGGAGTGAGGATTGAATAGGATAAAGGTATGTGGTTTGAGTTCAGACAGATTTGATTTGAATCCTGGTATTATTATTGCATTATTATTGCAATTAACAGCTTTGTTTAAATATAATTTCCATACCATAAAATTCACCCACTTTCAGAACACAGTTTAATGACTTGTAGGATAGTTACAAACTGCTACAACTATTGCCGGAATCTAATTTTAAAACACTTCCATCATCCCGAAAGGAACCTCTTGCCCAGTTACATTTATTCCCCTTTCCCACCCTAATCCAGAGCAACCACTAATCTACTTTATGCATCTATGAATCCTACTATTAATAACCCTCTTTCAAAGTCATACATATTGTCATTCATAGAGGTGAGGTAGTTGTCCCAAGAACTAATAACTGATATATCCATATTTTACATGTAGATTATACTTGTGCAGACCTATAAAAATAAATCCCCCTATTTTCTGTATTTTACAATTTAAAAACCTGTAGTACACTTTTGGAGGTACACTTTTAAATGTAGTCACACATTTAGGAAATTATGAGAAAGTGAGCTTTAGATAGAATTCCTGTATTCATTAGGCTATATGTTAAAACCCATCAGCATAAGATAAAATGGCAGAGAAGAGTGATTTAAGGTAGTGAGAATTATATTTTCTAATAATTTATTTTTTAAATAAAAATTGAGCACCAATTATATACAAAGCATTATGCTAGACATTGGCAAAAAATAGGAGTAAAATGTTCTAAGGTATTTCTCAACAGAAAAACAACAGCAGGGTAATTACTAAATCAGTGGAATGAATGGGGACAGAGTCGGGAGTAGATGACATGCCCACTGTGGGGTTAGGACAGAGGCAGTCAGTCTGGAAACCCACAAAGGAGGTTTTATTATAGTAAATACCACTTTAAGGTCAAATCCCAGAAGTTCGTACAATTACAAGGTTTATCTTCATCTTCGAGGCAGGACTGCTGGATGTTGAGGGTAGATTTAAATAGTTTAAACATCTTAACATGATAATGGAAGCATCATTTCTATACTTAAATTAAAAACAGACATAATAATGCGGTGAAAAAGCTAAAGTACATTCTAATCCCCATTTCTGCATGTAAAGTACCCTGAGTTGTCTTACAGTCAATTGAGCAAACAACCTTTCATTCAGCAAATATGGATTGAATGCCAGTTTTGCATATAAAGAGGTTAAGAAGTACACCTTGTCCTTACCAAGGGTTCAAGGGTAAGGAACCATTATATTCCCTGGAGAAATCTGAATAGACACAAGAATGTTTTAAGGAAGCCTTCTTCAGATCTGCAACAGTGAATGAGTAAAGATCAAGAAAGCAAAAATTCAGGTGAAGAGTTTAAGGTGAGAGACACAAATTTAATCCACTTCATAACTTCATGCTTCACTTTCTAAATTAATCTATTTATGAGATACTGTCCTACAACCTGAAAAGGATTACACCCTTGAAACTATTAATTTATTTAAAAAATTGGAAAAAGCAGTGTGGGTGTGTATTAGGGCCAAGCAGAGATAGATTATTTAAGCATAAGACCCCAGTTGTGTTGATTTACTTAAAATCAATCCATGATTTGAAATTAGCACTTTCTCCCATTTTCCCAGTAGTACTAAAATATGGCTAGACTTAGATATGAGCACTTGGAAGAAATAGTAGACAGTCCATCCCCACTCCCACTTGCCATTTGCTTGTACAGAGGAGAATCTACACTTTCATTGCCATAGAACTTGGATTTTTCAGGCCACTGAAACACACTCTGTTGATTTCATGGCCTCAGTCTCTGCCCGGGAACAGGCACTGCTTTCTTATGTTAGTGAAACAAGAAATGGTTATTCCCATTCTGATTTTCTAAATCAGGTCTAGAAATAGTGGTTGGGATAATTAAGGTGTAATATTCACAGTAGAAAAAGTAGATGGGGCAATAAATAGTGGCTGAGGTTGGTTAAATGCCAGAATGAAGAGGCGATATTTGATAACCGCTAAAGCTATTTATGGTAAACATACTCCTAAACCATGAACATTAGTTTCATTAGATGACAGAATTTAAAAAGCAAATAGAAACCATAAAAAGTAAAACCTGCAATTTTCTTTCTTTGTGAGGGATATGAAAATGCTGAGTTGTCATTTTTCCCATTGAAAATTATTTTAACACATAATTTACATGAAAATGTAACAGTATAAACAAAAATATTTATTGGCCATAAAGGGATATAAAATATAAAATAAATTGCTGGGTCCAAAATGATCATAGCTGAGAAAGAGAAGTATCTTAGGAGAAAGGAAAGAAATGTGCAAAAGAGAGATCATAAATTTCTTTCATACTAGATTTTTATAAAATTAAACAACTGATCATAATAATCTCATGCATTTGCCTACTGGAAGGGCCATTACATTTTAGCAAGGACAAGAATGCATACTTCACGAATCCCTGAGGCTTACTTCATCAATATTTTCTTATATAGAGAGGACCATTAGGTAGTTTTGTTTGTTTGTCTGTTGGTTTTGTTTATGTTTATATTTGGTTTTGATTTTTTTTTTTTTTTTTTTTTTACTGAACCACTTCCTCTTCAGAATAAAGCTTAAATATCTTCAGAGACTGGTGGCTCAGACGGTAAAGAATCTGTCTTCAATGTAGGAGACTTGGGTTCGATCTCTGGGTTGGGATAATCGCCTGGAGAATGGAATGGCAACCCACTCCGGTATTCTTGCCTGGGGAATCCCATGGGCAGAGGAGCCTGGTGGGCTACAGTCTATGGGGTCACAAAGTCGGACACCGCAGAGTGACAATCATATACACACACATCTTTTATTACATTCTGCTGTCTCTGAGGCTGGCCTGCCCTTTCCTGATAGACTTATGTCCTTTCATATTCTATCACCCATATACTTTCCAAATTTTGATGATAAAAGGATTAACAATTTGGGATAATGGGTGTGGCAACCCATTCTGTATAATTATGACAGAATGATTTTCTCCAGCATCTGCAGTATCCAGAGTTTTAGTTAGCCTTTCAAACCTCTGCACAGCTTGTCCTTTCTTTCAGTTCTTTTGTGTTTAAGACAAAAGAAAGAGAGTTGGTTTCTATAATATCTGCAACAACAAAACATTCAAATGGCATTTGTATGGTAGGAAATAAGAGCACAAAACTCAATTTTTCTTTACAGTGAACATTTCAAAAAATAGGAAATGGTCTACCATAATAGTCACTCAAATGAAAACTTTTAGTAAAGTCTTGCAGCCTTCAGTTCAGTTCAGTTCAGTCTCTCAGTCATGTCCTACTCTTTGTGACCTCATGAATCACAGCACACCAGGCCTCCCTGTCCATCACCAACTCCGAGAGTTCACTCAGACTCACGTCCATCGAGTCAATGATGCCATCCAGCCATATCATTCTCTGTCATCCCCTTCTCCTCCTGCCCCCAATCCCTCCCAGCATCAGAGTCTTTTCCAATGAGTCAACTCTTTGCATGAGATGGCCAAAGTACTGGAGTTTCAGCTTTAGCATCATTCCTTCCAAAGAAATCCCAGGGCTGATCTCCTTTAGAATGGACTGGTTGGATCTCCTTGGAGTCCAGGGGACTCTCAAGAGTCTTCTTCAACACCACAGTTCAAAAGCATCAATTCTTCGGCACTCAGCCTTCTTCACAGTCCAACTCTAACATCCATACATGACCACAGGAAAAACCATAGCCTTGATTAGACGGACTTTAGTCGGCAAAGTAATGTCTCTGCTTTTGAAGAAGGCTGAGTGCTGAAGAATTGATGCTTTTGAACTGTGGTGTTGGAGAAGACTCTTGAGAGTCCCTTGGACTGCAAGGAGATCCAACCAGTCCATTCTGAAGGAGGTCAGCCCTGGGATTTCTTTGGAAGGAATGATGCAGCCTTAGGAGTGGTCATTTTGCAGCAAACCATGATAGAATGTGAGGGGAGCCAATTCAGAACTTCCTGGACATTTTGGATACTGATGTGACTAATGTGTCATAAGGATCCACAGTGGAAGAATGGTAACAATTGTTCTTAGGCTCCATTGCAGTGATACAAACATAGGAAATTTTTGAAGGTTCCTGAGATATGAAACACGCATGTAATCAGTGAAGACACTGGAAGAATGTATTTACCAAGGTGATATATAAAGCTCAAAGATTTATATGGATTAATTAAAAATTGAGCTTCAGTTATAACTCCAGAAGCTCCCATACCTTCTGCTAATTCTTTTATTTCTTCCATGACAGGTTTTAAATTTTCCTTAATAATTATCATTTCTCCACAAATGGTCTTATGGTGTCTATAAACAAAATGATGAGCTCTTCAATACACTATCAGATGCTTCTGCTATCCTCAAAATGCAAAATTTTTCAGATTTCAGTTTAAATTTTCCCACAACAGAAGGATATTTCCTAACCCTCTTTCCAAAGTTCTCCCTGCCTGCTATTCTTGATGTTAGTGCCCCATTTGTTTATTTTATATTATGTATGACTCTTTGTAAAGATGTCTATTTATTTCTCTGTTTGCCTCTGGACTCTCAGCTCCATAATGGAAGCTCTTGCATCTTCTTGCCTGTATATCACTAGTGCCTAGGATGTTTACTGATGCACGTGGGTGGTATAATGTATATTTGGTGAGGGAAAGATGGAATGAATTATGTTTTCCACTGACAATGAGCTTTTCTCTATGGCTCACTAGCTCTAGAGATAAGATGTGAGTTACTTGTAAAATTCACTGATGTGAAACAGTATTTCTAAAATAAGATATGTAAAATTTTCCAAATTTTAAGCAGAGCTGAGCTTAAAAAAAGTCATACAATGTTTTTGTGTAAGTAGTTTCAGAGGAAAAAAAATGGCCACAAAACATGAAATTTGAGTTAGACAGAGGAGCTCTTTTATAGGTTGCATACTAATTCAATTCAATTTCATCCATTTTTATTCCAAATAGTAAATAAAATGCTGAGTTTATATTGCATAGAAAGATGAAGAAAACCAAGATCATTAATTGTAGAAACTTCCAGTCAAGTGGGAGACTCTGATGACTAAAAAAAAATAATAATAATATAATTCAAACCAGGATTTGACTGTGTCCTGATTTGTCATGGATCTTCACACATGAAAGACTATAACCATCTGATTGAGGATATAAGAAAAAGTCAGTTAGGAGATAGACCTTATAGAGTAATAAAGACATTGGTAAAGAGAAGACCATAGCACATATAAATATGGAAGAGTGAGAGATATTCAAAGGATGGCACGTATAAGAGTTTGCATAGAACTTATGGCATTTTTAGCAAAGTATTGACAAAAAAATTAGAATCAGGATAAGAGAACCTAGGGGAGAGTCTTGAATTTTCAATATTTTGGTGTTCCTCTGTGGTATAGAGTAATAAAGACATTGGTAAAGAGAAGACCATAGCACATATAAATATGGAAGAGTGAGAGATATTCAAAGGATGGCACGTATAAGAGTTTGCATAGAACTTATGGCATTTTTAGCAAAGTATTGACAAAAAAATTAGAATCAGGATAAGAGAACCTAGGGGAGAGTCTTAAATTTTCAATATTCTGGTGTTCCTCTGTGGATTTAAATCTAGTACTCAATCCACTCTGTACAACACCCAGTATTTTACTTTTATTATTTTTATTTTTTTATTTTCTTTGAGGAAGACAAATTAAATAATTCCTGTTTAAATGGATTTAAATTGGTACCTACCAATTTGTCATTTCCTCATGAAAATTATTTCTCATGTGATAATGACCTTAACTTCAATATCTTCTATGTTAGAAGACATATTGATTTTATTAAAAATCTATAATGAAATAGAATTGAAAATATCTAATGCTCCAATCATTAGCTGAACTCATAATCCAGTGTTTCTTCCCTGAACTCTTGGCCATCCTTCAATTATCAGCTCGAAGTCGTTTCCTTGGATTGCCCTTGCCTAGTACACTTACTGTCCAACAGCACTCCCAATTATGTATGCTCTTATCTCTGCTCTTTTCAGATACTTTGTAGTATCTGTGATTGCACTTAAAAATCCTGACTCATTCACTAAGTTTTAAGTCTCAAGAGAGCAGACCTTCTTGGCCAATGCAGTATCTTCAGCAACTGATATATTCTATGTAACCAAAGAGAAGTCAACAATGATCTGCAGAATTAATGAGTGACCAATGGGTTTTTCCTAACAATTTTAGCAAGAGCAACCATGCATGCTCAGTCGGTCAGTTGTGCCCAACGTGTTTGTGACCCCATGGACTATAACCTGGACATAAACCCCATGGACATGAACCTGCCAGGTTCCACTGACCATGGAATTTTCCAGGCAAGAGTACTGGAGTGGGTTGCATTTACTCCTCCAGGGGATCTTGCTGGCCCAGGCATTGAACCTGCATCTCCTACATCTTCTGCATTGGCAAGATGATTCTTTACCACTGAGCCACCTGGAAAACCTAGGAATTTTAGAGATATTACTAAATCGGATTATAAATATTCCAGATAGTAATATGATTAGGTTTCCATGCATCAAAGGACTGTTGCATGCAGATCTGCAATTGTATGTGTGTGTGTGTGCATATATATATATAGCATGCAATTGCATATGTATATTTTATGTATATAATCATTGTGCATTGAAATAAAACAGTAAAAAAAAAAAAAGCCCTACTTTTAAGCTTTTTAACATTAGCGTCTAGGAATGGTATCTTATAGCAGTCGTCCTTTGAATTAATTTTTGCTATGCTCTTTTATTCCTAACGATTATCTGCAAGAAATACTTATGTGTGCTTCTAGAATGCTGAGCCAAACAAAATGAACAGATTTTTAAAGGAAAATTGCTAATTGCCACAGTGATATGATCTTGAATGGTTTTCTATATTCCACAGTTCCAATTTGGATAAATAAATATCAGAATTCTGTCTGAAAATACCGTTATGTATCAGTCTCAGATGTCTGTACTTTCAGGCGTTGCAACCAGCATAACTCTATTTTTACTGCTGCTCAGTGAAAGAAACAAAGGACCTATTTATTTTTGTTGGTCTTTATCCTTCAGACTAGAGCACTTTCCCTTTTGCCTTATGACACATCTAAGCAACTATCTAGGCAGTTGGATTTAAGATTTAAGTAAGCTCTAAATTTGATTCCTTTTGTGTATTCATTAACTTCATGCCGACAAAGCAGATGGTCACTTGTATAATTCCTTATGTGTTTATAAAGAAAATCAATTAGCACTACCCCTGTGGAGTTCTTACCTTTTTGCTCCTTAAATTCTCATCAACAAGTGTACTGATAGAGTCAGCTTTTGGCACAGGCAAATGCCCATCCTTGTGCATAAGCCGTGGATCTTCACACATGTTAAGGAAGCTTGAAAAGAATAAAGAGAAGCACAGGGGAGATACAGAGAGGGAAAGAGTGAAAGATAGGGAGAGATAAAAAGGTAAGGGATCAGGGCAACACCCTACAATTCCCCTGGACATCTGGTATAAATCCTTAGGAGTGTTTTTTTTTTTTTTTTTTTCAGTAGTTCTTAAGAAAGCTTAAAGGAAAATAATAAAATGGGAAAGACTGGAGATCTCTTCAAGAAAATTAAAGATATGAAGGGAACATTTCATGCAAAGATGGGCACAGTAAAGGACAGAAATGGTATGGACCTAACAGAAGCAGAACATTTTAAAAAGAGGTATCAAGAATACACAGAAGAACTACACAAAAACAGATCTTCATGACCCACATAACCGCAATGGTGTGATCACTTACCAGGAGCCACATATCCTGGAATATGAAGTCAACTGGGCCTTAGGAAGCATCACTATTAACAAAGTTAGTGAAGGTGATGGAATTCCAGTTGAGATATTTCAAATACCTAAAAGATGATGCTATGAAAGTTCTGCACTCAATATGCCAGCAAATTTGGAAAACTCAGCAGTTGTCACAGGACTGGAAAAGATCAGTTTTATTTCCAATCTCAAAGATAGGCAATGCCAAAGAATGCTCAAACTACCTCACAATTGCCCTCATCTCACATGTTAGCAAAGAAATGTTCAAAATTCTCCAAGCCAGGCTTCGAGAACTTCCAGATGTTCAGGCTGGACTTAGAAGAGGCAGAGGAACCAGAGATCAAATTGCTAACATCTGTTGGATCATCAAAAAAGCAAGAGAGTTCCAGAAAAACTATTTCTGCTTTATTAACTATGCCAAAGCCTTTGACTGTGTGGATCACAACAAACTATGGAAAATTCTTCAAGAGATGGGAATACCAGACCATTTGACCAGCCTTCTGAGAAATCTGTATGCAAGTCAGGAAGCAACAGTTAGAACTGGACATGGAACAACAAATTGGTTCCAAGTCAGAAAAGGAGTACGTCAAGGCTATATATTGTCACCCTGCTTATTGAACTTATGTGCAGAGTACATCATGCAAAGTGCTGGGCTGGATGAAGTAGAAGCTGGAATCAAGAATGCTGGGAGAAATAACCTCAGATATGCAGATGACATGAGCTTTATGGCAGAAAGTGAAGAAGAACTAAAGAGACTGTTGATGAAAGTAAAAGAGGAGAGTGAATAAGTTGGCTTAAAACTCAACATTCAGAAAACTAAGATCATGGCATCCAGTCCCATTACTTCATGGCAAATAGATGGGTAAACAATGGAAGCAGTGAGAGACTACTTTTGGGGGCTCCAGAATCACTGCAGATGGTGACTGCAGCCATGGAATTAAAAGACACTTGGTCCTTGGAAGAAAAATTATGACCAACCTAGATAACATATTAAAAAGAGACATTACTTTGCCAACAAAGGTCTGTCTAGTCAAAGCTATGTTTTTTCCCAATAGTAATGTATGGATGTGAGAGTTGGACTATAAAAAAAGCTGAACACTGAATAACTGATGCTTTTGAACTGTGGTGTTGGAGAAGACTCTTGAGAGTCCCTTGGACTGCAAGGAGATCAGTCCTGAATACTCATTGGAAGGAGTGATGATGAAGCTGAAACTCCAATACTTTGGCCACCTGATGGAAGAACTGACTCAATGGAAAAGACCCTGAAGCTGGAAAAGATTGAAGGTGGGAGGAGAAGGGAATGATGAAGATGAGATGGTTGGATGGCATGACTGACTCAATGGACATGAGTTTGAGTAAACTCCAGGAGTTGGTGATAGACAGGGAGGCTTGGCATGCTGCAGTCCATGGAGTCACAAAGAGTCGGACATGACTGAATGACTGAAAACTTAGCTGAAGAAAGCTTAAGAAAGGATTTATTGGCTGGACTGTATCTGAAGTGTTAAAATATATAGGAAAATAATGTTCACAGATTACTGAAACTCTGTAGGGATAGCTGAGGTGAATGCATAGAATTTTGTTCACAGAGGAACAACTGGTCACCCATCAGACTCTGGGTTACCCATCAGACCCTCTGGGGTCAAGGATAAGGGATGGAGGCTGACTCCTCAGCTTTCCCTGCACAGTATTCCTTCTGTACCCAACTGGCCTTCTTTCCACTTCAGTGTGAGTGAAGAGCCTGCCAGGTTTTGTCCAAATGTGCCATGCCTCTGGGAACCCAAGGAGAAATGTTTTCAGAGAACTAATAATTGAGTTTTTGTCACTTATTATTTTTTTTGATTGTTTTAACTTTATTTCTTTTTTTTTTTTTTTTTTATATATTTTTTTACACAAACTCCCAAACATGAACCCCCTTAGACTTACAGTCAGGGTAAACTTTTGGTGGTTTATTTACCCTAAGATTAATATATATATATATATAGTTATTCAAGAAACTTTATTTTTAATTAGAACTTCCCTGGTGAAGGCAATAAAGAATCTGTCTGAACTGCAGGAGACCCAGGTTCATTCCCAGGGCAGGGAAGATCCCATGGAGTAGGAAATGGCAACCCACTCCAGTATCCTTGCCTGGAGAATTCCATGGACAGAGGAGCCTGGTGGGCTACAGTCCATGGGGTCAAAAATGTCTAGTTCCTCAAGAGACTTTATTTTTAATTACTTAGGTTTTAATTTTATTTATGCAAATATTTAAAAATGAGGGAAAGCAGTTCTCACAAAACTTAAGATTCTTGATCATCTCCATAGGTCCAATATTTTACTGCCTTGAGAGAAGCAGAAAGTTTATCACACTGGTGATTCGCTCCACTGTAAGGACATAAAAAACACACATATTTATTGTCAAAGCTCCATCATTATTTAACTGTTTGCCAGCATGTTTGCCATATAGTATGGTTTCCACAAGCACTTCTATTTCCATTAAGTTTTGTCTACTTTGCTACCAAAGTAGCATTACTCAGAACATATAACATCAATACATTTGGTCTTAAAAATATTTCTAGATCTGTTAGCTCTGCCAAATAAGTGATATAAGCCTGACTGTTCCATCTACTTTTCACAAATCCTCAAATTTAAATAGGATAAAACTCCAAATTTCTCATTCTGTCTTATTTTGGACTTAAAATCAATAGTTTCCCCCACCCAATGTTATTACTTTTATATTAAACTAGCATTGATTTTGTTATTAACAAACCTCTAACAAAACTAGAACTGTATTAATAAACAGTGCTAAGCTTGTGCTTTTTCTTTTGTTTGAGTCTTCACATACTAATATAATCTTACATATATGAATATGCTCTGCATCATACTACATGTGGTATTCTACAAGTTAATTTTTTCTTTCAACAATATGCTTGAATATTCTATCTAAATCCAGAGATTGAATATGCATTTTTAAGGGATATATGGTATTCTAAAATATGAATACATATTGATTATTTCTGTATGTATTGCCCATTAGGTTTTCTCCATTATTGTACACGTTTAAGTAACTCCAGTACTCTTGCCTGGAAAATCCCATGGGCGGAGGAGCCTGGTAGGCTGCAGTCCATGGGGTCGCGAAGAGTCAGACATGACTGAGCGACTTCACTTTCACTTTTCATTTCACGCATTGGAGAAGGAAATGGCAACCCACTCCAGTGTTCTTGCCTGGAGAATCCCAGGGATGGGGGAGCCTGGTGGGCTGCCGTCTATGGGGTTGCACAGAGTCGGACACGACTGAAGCAGCTTAGCAGCAAGCAAATCTGTAGTGAATATAATACAAAAATGCAGACAGTATACCTTTGAGTACATGGGTGTTTTTGTACTCTAGATTTCTAAAAGTGTAACTTGCAGGTTATAGAGATTTAGTGTTTTAAAGTTTGGTAAGTCTTACCAAATTGTCCTCCAAAAATATTGTATCCATATGTAAATATACCAATATCATATACAAATGTCCTTTTCCCCACATCCTCACCACCAGTATGCTTGTCAGAAAGAAGTCTTCATACTTGGACTGTTTGGAAGTCACTACTTCTTGCTGTCTGCTTCACTAACCAGGCTCCCTGCAGATTAATCTCCTCATTCTTGTTCTTAGTCCCAGAGGCTGAACTTAACTCTTCTTCCCATTCATGTGTTGTTATTTTTCACCTTCTGCACACCTACCAGGACAATTTTCATGCTGACAGTTTTCTCACATAACATTTCTTAGGGCCGTAACTTTGATGTTAGTCCTATTCTTTTTCCTGGCACTCTTGACTTCAGAATAATGTCATATATATTTTGGGGCACNTAAAACTCCAAATTTCTCATTCTGTCTTATCTTGGACTTAAAATCAATAGTTTCCCCCACCCAATGTTATTACTTTTATATTAAACTAGCATTGATTTTGTTATTAACAAACCTCTAACAAAACTAGAACTGTATTAATAAACAGTGCTAAGCTTGTGCTTTTTCTTTTGTTTGAGTCTTCACATACTAATATAATCTTACATATATGAATATGCTCTGCATCATACTACATGTGGTATTCTACAAGTTAATTTTTTCTTTCAACAATATGCTTGAATATTCTATCTAAATCCAGAGATTGAATATGCATTTTTAAGGGATATATGGTATTCTAAAATATGAATACATATTGATTATTTCTGTATGTATTGCCCATTAGGTTTTCTCCATTATTGTACACGTTTAAGTAACTCCAGTACTCTTGCCTGGAAAATCCCAGGGACGGAGGAGCCTGGTAGGCTGCAGTCCATGGGGTCGCGAAGAGTCAGACATGACTGAGCGACTTCACTTTCACTTTTCATTTCACGCATTGGAGAAGGAAATGGCAACCCACTCCAGTGTTCTTGCCTGGAGAATCCCAGGGATGGGGGAGCCTGGTGGGCTGCCGTCTATGGGGTTGCACAGAGTCGGACACGACTGAAGCAGCTTAGCAGCAAGCAAATCTGTAGTGAATATAATACAAAAATGCAGACAGTATACCTTTGAGTACATGGGTGTTTTTGTACTCTAGATTTCTAAAAGTGTAACTTGCAGGTTATAGAGATTTAGTGTTTTAAAGTTTGGTAAGTCTTACCAAATTGTCCTCCAAAAATATTGTATCCATATGTAAATATACCAATATCATATACAAATGTCCTTTTCCCCACATCCTCACCACCAGTATGCTTGTCAGAAAGAAGTCTTCATACTTGGACTGTTTGGAAGTCACTGCTTCTTGCTGTCTGCTTCACTAACCAGGCTCCCTGCAGATTAATCTCCTCATTCTTGTTCTTAGTCCCAGAGGCTGAACTTAACTCTTCTTCCCATTCATGTGTTGTTATTTTTCACCTTCTGCACACCTACCAGGACAATTTTCATGCTGACAGTTTTCTCACATAACATTTCTTAGGGCCGTAACTTTGATGTTAGTCCTATTCTTTTTCCTGGCACTCTTGACTTCAGAATAATGTCATATATATTTTGGGGCACATAGTTATTTGTGCGGTAGAAACACATATCATGCTGAAAAGTATTTAGTATAAGGTGAAATTTTGGGGTGTCTCCTAATTCCTTACATAAAAATTTGTTTGGGAAGAGTTCATGGGTACGTGAGTGCCTCAAAGCAAGGGGTAACCATTATCCTCAATGAGGTGTGTTTATGTTTGGGGCATAGAAAGTGCCTTCATGGTGGATGGGCTAACTTGATCAATAATTTTTTGGCCAGTTGATAAAAATTATGATCGTGTAATCAAGCAAACTGAGTCATTTAAAATACTCTCTTTAATACAACATAAATTTCTAACGGAAATAAAGTGGCAAATTATTACTTTGGCACAGAGATTTTATTTATTTGTTTGTTTGTTTTAAGCAAAGATAGAATGTAGGTGATTCGAATATCTCGATTCTCCCCCCTCATCACTACCTCATGTTGGCAGTTGTTATCTTCTGTTCTAAAATAGAACTTTATTGCATGATGGCAGCTATCAAAGTAACATTTTCCTACTGTTTCAGTAACTTATGTGACCAACATGCAAGCTGGAAGTTAGGATTGTGTCCCTAGATTGGAATTAAAGTTTTGATTGATAATATACTTGTTACAGTACTAGGATTTATTATTATTACTTAAAATTGGTGAAAAGGTTTCCCTGGTGCTCTACTGGTTAAGAACTCGCAGGTCAACGCCAGGGACACTGGTTTGATCCCAGGTCTAGGAAGGTCCCACATGCCCCAGGGCAACTAAGCCTCACACACCACAGCTAGTGAACCTGAACTCTGGAGCCTTTCAGCTGCAAATTCTGAGCTCATGTGCTGCACCTACTGAAGCCCATGTGCCCTACAGCCTGTTCTTGGCAACAAGAGAAGCCACAGCAATGAGAAGCCCACACACCACAGCTAGAGAAAACCCTAGAGCAGCAACAAAGACTAAGCACAGCCAAAAATAAATTCAGTTCAGTTCACTTCAGTTCAGTTGCTCAGTTGTGTCCGACTCTTTGCGGCCCCATGAATCGCAGCACGCCAGGCCTCCCTGTCCATCATCAACTCCCAGAGTTGACTCAGACTCATGTCCATTGAGTCAGTGATGCCATCCAGCCATCTCATCCTCTGTCATTCCCTTCTCCTCCTGCCCCCAATCCGTCCCAGCATAAGGGTCTTTTCCAGTGAATCAACTCTTCGCATGAGGTGGCCAAAGTACTGGAGTTTCAGCTTTAGCATCAGTCCTTCCAGTGAACACCCAGGACTGATCTCCTTTAGAATGAACTGGTTGGATCTCCTTGCAGTCCA
>SJYX01010204.1:0-22572 GCA_006410675.1 Oreotragus oreotragus | reverse complement strand
GTTTTCCAAATTTGCTGGCATATTGAGTGCAGCACTTTCACTGCATCATCTTTCAGGATTTGAAATAGCTCAACTGGAATTCCATCACCTCCACTAGCTTTGTTCGTAGTGATGCTTTCTAAGGCCCACTTGACTTCACATTCCAGGATGTCTGGTTCTAGATGAGTGATCACACCATAGTGATTATCTTGGTCATGAAGATCTTTTTTGTACAGTTCTTCTGTCTATACTTGCCACCTCTTCTTAATATCTTCTGCTTCTATTAGGTCCATACCATTTCTGTCCTTGATCGAGCCCATCTTTGCATGAATTGTTCCCTTGGTATCTCAAATTTTCTTGAAGAGATCTCTAGTCTTTCCGATTCTATTGTTTTCCTCTATTTCTTTTCATTGATCACTGAGGAAGACTTTCTTATCTCTCCTTGCTATTCTTTGGAGCTCTGCATTCAGATGCTTATATCTTTTCTTTTTTCCTTTGCTTTTTGCTTTTCTTCTTTTCACAGCTATTTTTAAGGCCTCACTAATTAATTAATAAAAAATAAAACTATTGAGAAGTGCACCATTCATTGCCCTTTTATTAGCTGCACATGAATGGGTTAGAGAGAGCATACTTAATTACATGGTTCAATAGGAAAGAACTATCATTACATTGATAAGCATAAGCAGTTCTATCAAACAACCAACTATGCTGAAAGCTTTGGTGTCCAATTTGAAAGGAGATTAAATACTCCTCATCAACCATGTTGATTATTACTTTTGAAATTTTCCGTTTCCTCACTCATAAACTTTAGTGGCAGAACTGCCATTGTCAGCCATGTGTTAGGTGGGCTTATTGACTTTTTAAAACATTAAACATTTAATCCATGACCAGAAGATTTCAGAATGGCAACTGCGTGTCTCTCTTTTTTGTTTCTATACTAATAAAGCAATAAGGCAAAGTTGCTGTGAGTATTACTTACTCTTGGTTGATTGAAGATTTAAATGATTTGGGACCATCTTGCATTTGTTTCAATAAATTCCTGTTTGTTGTCTACATGTCTTTTGAGTGTTGGTGTAAATGGAGTGGGTAAGGAGAGACATCTCTTTCAGACCAGTAGGGAGGATCTTTTCAGGGTGATATGTCACTCACAAGAATTTCGAGGTGTTGCAATTGAGTGGATGAAGAGAGATTGTCAGGAGAAAGAATTACCAACCACTGACAGAGTGAAACTGATGTTAATGTCATTTGATGGGGCATAGTTCATACAGTGTTTATGACCCTTATTGCGGTCATATTTTACCTTGACTCTGAATTCTTTCCTGAGGTGGTTTTTATGGCAGTTCCTTTGTACTTTATAAAAGTTGGAACAAAGCTAGGATAGGAGGGGTGGATGAAAGCTAAGCCTGAGAATAGTCTAAGAAAGAGAAAGGGCAAACATCTGGAGAAAAATATGTGTGTTTCCATTAAAAAAATCTGAGCCATTAAGAAAAGTTTATTAATTGCATATAATAACATTTGAGAAAGAGTTAGATTTTCTGATCACTGCTTTATTGTTTCTAGTCTTTTCCTGATTGGTTATGCACGTAGTACTGAGTCATTTCTTAGAAAAGGGGGATTCTTTCTTTTAGTATTCCTGGATTTCTCTATTATAGTAGCTTAGGAAGTTTAATAAAAATAATCTTTGGTCAAGTACATGCTGCTAGAATTGGACCAGTGCTTTGATATATTTAGAAACTACTCTTTCAAACAAATTGTTCCTACCTTAGATCATTTCCACATTTAGTAGATTGGAGAATTAGTCAGTTAAATTAAATATTTTTTATTTTAGCAAGTACTTCTTCAGTTCAGTTCAGTTTAGTCACTCAGTTGTTTCCAACTCTTTATGATCCCATGAATTGCAGCACACCAGGCCTCCCTGTCCATCACCAACTCCCAGAGTTCACTCAAACTCATGTCCATCTAATCAGTGATGCCATCCAGCCATCTCACCCTCTGTCATCCCCTTCTCCTCCTGCCCCCACTTTAGGTCAGATGATTTATAGTTTTAGGTTTTTCAATAAAGCCAGTGAATCTTTTCTTTAATGGTCCATTGCACATATGCTTCGGGGGAGGCAATGGCACCCCACCCCAGTACTCTTGCCTGGAAAATCCCATGGATGGAGAAGCCTGGTGGGCTGCAGTCCATGGTGTCGCTAACAGTCGGACAGACTGAGCGACTTCACTTTCACTTTTCTCTTTCATGCATTGGAGAAGGAAATGGCAACCCACTCCAGTATTCTTGCCTGGAGAATCTCAGGGATGGGGGAGCCTGGTGGGCTGCCGTCTATGGGGTCACACAGAGTCGGACACGACTGAAGCGACTTAGCAGCAGCAGCAGCAGCACATATGCTTATCTTTTGAGTGATTTTTTTTAATTGAGTTATAGTTGATTTACAATATTAGTTTCAGATGTAAAACAGAGTGATTCAATATTTTTATAGATTTTATTCCATATAATGTTATTATAAAATAATGATTAATTTTCCTGTGCTGTATAAAATATCCTTATTTATTTTATACAGAGTAGTTTGTACCTTTTAATCCCCTACCCCTCTCTTTCCTCACCCCACTGGTAACCACTAGTTTGTTCTCTATATCTGTGAGCCTTTTTCTTTTTTTATATTCACTAGTTTGTTTTATTTTTTTAGATTCTAAATATAAGCAATATCATACAGTATCTGTCTCTCTGAATATGTTGTTTTCATTGCCCAGTATTGACTCCGCTGAGACCATAAGCTTCTCCTTCATCAACTTCAGTGTCCCATCATTTGCCTTGAAAATAGAGACTGTTGAAGAGGCAATAGCAATCATTAGTATGAAGCGCAGTTTTCAAATGCACTACAAATAGCAATGACGTGTGCTTTGGATTGCTATCAAATGTAAATAATTTGAACTTTTATCTGTTTCTTTGTTACAAAATGTATTGGAAATGTTCAAAACTATTGCCTCTATTTAGTACTATTTAAGGTGCTCAGAAGTCATGTACATAGCAGAAACAGTTTCATTTTTTTAGGAAGAATGCTTAGAAAAGAACCGTTTGGGGGAGTTGCTGAAGCTGCACAAGTAGGCTAAGTTAAGATCACAGTTAGTCATTTGCAATTCAATCCTTGTGAGTGGAATTGGGGTGCTACAGCAGATGTGGAAAACCTTAAGAAATACTTTTAAAACAGCAAGCAACACTATATAAACTGATTATTCATGACAGTAGAATATTGGTATAGTGGAAAGTCTGGATTTGGGCTACTGTGCTAATAATAATTACTGGTAATACACCCTTCAATAAGCCTTCCATTATTCAGATCTGGAGAATTTGCTGTAAGAAAGAACCCCAGCATTTCAGTAGCTTTACCCAACAAATATTTATCTATTTATTGTCCAATGAGTCCAGTGCCTACCCTGGGGTACCAGGGGCTCCTGTTGACTCTATTCTCTCCTGTAGATCATGTGTTGCCCTAGGGTCTCTACAGAAGGTAAGGAAAGATGCAGAAAAAAGCATTTCACAGTATGTTTTTATGGGTCCTTTATAGATGACCTTCACATCTACCCACAATCCATAAGACAGAATTCATTCAGATCAACACACCTAACTATAGGTAAATCTGGGAGATGTAGTGTATATTTCTGCTCAGAATAGAGGGGGAATAGTTCATGAATATTTTGCCTTTCTGTCACAGCACATTATGGTTTATAAGTTTATTCCGTGTCACTGGATCCTGAAAAAACTCTGCCTGCTGCTACTGCTACTGCTAAGTCACTTCAGTCGTGTCCGACTGTGTGACCCCATAGACAGCAGCCCACCAGGCTCCGCCATCCCTGGGATTCTCCAGGCAAGAACACTGGAGTGGGTTGCCATTTCCTTCTGCAATGCATGAAAGTGAAAAGTGAAAGTGAAGTCGCTCAGTCGTGTCCGACTCTTCACGACCGCATGGACTGCAACCTACCAGGCTCCTCTGTCCATGGGATTTTCCAGGCACAAGTACTGGAGTGAGGTGCCATTCTTTATTATACTCCAAAGACTTGATCAAAATTTAACACAAGCTAGAAACTACCACAGATCTTCCGAATGAGTCTTTTCTCCATTGAAGAAGCTTCAATGTTTTATCCATTGAAGTCTGTGGGCTGCTACCTTCTATAGTAGAATTTCGAGTTTATTTTATGTGACAACTTGGAAAACAAGAATAGAGTTTGTTGACACAGTGGCAGTTCTAAAATTGGATCTTCCATGTGCAACTTTAGGGAGCCCATTTCCATAGACTACAGTATAAGTGGCACCTCCTTAGAGTTGGGTCCTGCACAGCCTCCATAGCTATAAGGCAGCTTGGCTTTGGCACCCCACTCCAGTACTCTTGCCTGGAAAATCTCATTGTCGGAGGTGCCTGGTGGGCTGCAGTCCAGGGGGTCGCTAAGAGTCGGGCACAACTGAGCGACTTCACTTTCACTTTTCATTTTCATACATTGGAGAAGGAAATGGCAACCCACTCCAGTGTTCTTGGCCTGGAGAATCCCAGGGACGGGGAGCCTGATGGGCTGCTGTCGATGTGGTCGCACAGAGTCGGATACGTCTGAAGCAACTTAGCAGCAGTAGCAGCAGCAAGCCAAGTATAATAATATGTGCAATTAAGATTTGGACTCAAAAGGATCCATTTCCACGCCAAGTTAATATTTAAGGTATTGAAGTCAGTGACAAGAGTCTTTACTTCAGCATAAGACACTTGAGTTTGAATCCCTGATGTGTGTGTGTGTGGGGGTGTGGGTGTGGGTGTGTGTACATGCACATGCATGCGCACTTGGTCATGTCCGACTCTGCAATGCCCCAGACTCTAGCTCTCCAGGCTCCTTTGTCTGTGGGATTTTTCCAGGCAAAAATACTGGACAGGCTATTTCCTTCTCCAGGGGCTCATCCCAACCCAGGGATGAAACCCATGTCTCTTGCGTCTCCTGTGTTGGCAGGCAGATTCTTTACCATGGCACCACCTGGGAAGCCCAGCGTACTAATTCAGTTCAGTTCAGTCGCTCAGTCATGTCCGACTCTTTGTGACCCCATGAATCGCAGCACGCCAGGCCTCCCTGTCCATCACCAACTCCCGGAGTTCACTCAGACTCACATCCATCGAGTCATTGATGCTAATTAGTAACTTGATATTGAGCATCTTAACTCACAATAGCTTCACTTTTTTAATCTGTGGGGATGTATAAAGTGGCATGTTCTCAATGACTGAAAATGAATGTGACATTCAATAATTGACAAATTCATGTTTCCAACAAGCCAGAAAAAGATAAGGCAAAATTATAAACAATGCTTAATTTTGTAAGAAAAATACAGAGGAAAGCTGATATCAATTCTGGAAGAACATCAAAATTTCTTAGCTACTGGAAACTGATAAACGTGAAATATAGACCAAACATGTACACACACACACACCCTACATTGAAATGTTTGATTTTTTTAGTCCAGTGGTCAAAATTATTTGAATGCCATAATGTGCCAAAAATGTTTGGGGCACTTTAACGTTTTTGTCATTTTTGCTTACTCAGGTAACTATATATAACCACTACATTGTTTACTCTTTTTTATCTCAAATTTAGTATTATTTAGAGTGGAAAGAGCGTTAGTCTGTGTAGACTACCAAGCTTCACTCCCACATGTGGACATGGTGACTCTCTCGAAAGGAGCTCGCTGGACTGTGTCCACTGCCATTTTCAACCACTTTCCACAGCAGTGTGTCCTAGACCTAAAGCTTTAGTGGTTTGTTTACAACACTGAAGTCATCCAGGGTAGCCAAAATGCTGCAACTGGACTGACCTAGATTCGAGTGGTATTTTTATTCTTCTGTTATTATGTGGATCATTTCAATTCAGTCTCTCAGTTGTGTCCGACTATTTGCGACCCCATGAATTGCAGCACATCAGGCCTCCCTGTCCATCACCGACTCCCAGAGTTTACCCAAACTCATGTCCATCGAGTTTGTGATGCCATCCAGCCATCTCATCCTCTGTCGTCCCTTCTCCTCCTGCCCCCAATCTCTCCCAGCATCAGGGTCTTTTCCAATGAATCCACTCTTCACATGAGGTGGCCAAAGTATTGGAGTTTCAGCTTCAACATCAGTCTTTCCAATGAACACCCAGGACTGATCTCCTTTAGGATGGACTGGTCGGATCTCCTTGCAGTCCATGGGACTCTCAAGAGTCTTCTCCAACACCACAGTTCAAAAGCATCAATTCTTCGTTATGACCATATACTTTATTTAATTTGTCTGTATTGTAGAAACTGCCCCCAACCTTGAAAAAGATAAAGAAATTCAGTCAATATCTAAACATTCTATCATCTCTTAGCAGTGACTGAAGAGGCAGAGAGATGCAGAAGAAAGTGAGATCAGAAGTCATTTTGTACCTGCTCTTTTGTATCTCCTATTTCTATTAATTATTCTACTTTACAACTTATTTAATGAATAATTTGTGAAATTGAAGCAAATTGTTCCATCAGTATCCTAAACAATGGCCTTCTATTTTATCTATATTTCACTTTGAGTATCCTCAAAACAGATTAGTCTTCATATATTGAATGTCAACATGTGTTCCATACTTTTAATTTCCTTTCCTCTTTGTCTGTCTCTTATACACATCTGATGAGGGAGGGATAACTTGAGAGATTGGGATTGACATGTACACACTGCTCTACATAAAACTGATAACCAAGAACCTGCCGTGTAGCACCGGGAACTCTACTCAGTGCTCTGTGATGACCTGCATGGAAGAAGGACATAAAAATGAGTGGGTGTATGTATAACCGATTCACTTTGCAGCACAGAAGAAACTAACACAACATTGTCAACCAACTATAGTCCATCAGAAAATTAAGAAACTCTGTGGATCACCTACAGAGAAGGAAACTTGTCCCTGTACCCGAGGGAAGAGTCATGGTGGATCAGAGGTGTCTGCTTCAGGAGAGCTGTGTGAAGGTCCTCTGGCTAGGTTGAGAAGGGGCCTGTATTTTTTAAGAAGAAGAACATGATGTGCCAAGCCTCACCCATCCCTCCGTTGCAGCCGTAGGATCAGAAGTGAATGAATAAATGCCTCATCAGAAAGGAAGCCAAAGGACATGTGTCGCTAGGTTGAACTTCAAGGTAGACCAATGGGAAGTTCTCCATGCATTCATGATGTTTTCAATATGCAGAAGTGACTTGCTGCTAACCCCTGTGAACATTTAAAAAGCTGTAAAGTGGTCCCAGTCAATGAAAAGGAGTCTCCTCCAGCATTCACAGTGATTTCAAAGGCCTATCCGTAGACCACTTACTAATCACTCAACACTGGGCTTTCTGTACAAAAAAAGAAAAAGAAAAACTCGTATAAAAATGCAGACTTAGTACTTAGGGTGACAGTAGGACAAAGTTTGCACAGAACATGCTGCTCATGACTCTTAACGTGAGGAAGATTCTGTGGTCTCAGAGATCTATGTATCCCGAGGCAAAGAGTATGAGAAAACGATACAGCCCAGCAAATTCAGACATAAGTCACAGGCACGTATTTATAATCTGAAAGACAGTTTGGTTTATTTTTGCTTTTATTACCATTATTCTGGGAGATGGATGGGAAGAGATGCTACTGTGATTTATGTCAGAGAGTACTCAGCCTATCTTTTTCTCTAGGAGTTTTATAGTGTCCGGGCTCACATTTAGCTCTTTAATCCATTTTGAGCTTATTTTTGTGTATGGAGTTAATGAATGATCTAATTTTTAGGATCAGAAGTGAATGAATAAATGCCTCATCAGAAAGGAAGCCAAAGGACATGTGTCGCTAGGTTGAACTTCAAGGTAGACCAATGGGAAGTTCTCCATGCATTCATGATGTTTTCAATATGCAGAAGTGACTTGCTGCTAACCCCTGTGAACATTTAAAAAGCTGTAAAGTGGTCCCAGTCAATGAAAAGGAGTCTCCTCCAGCATTCACAGTGATTTCAAAGGCCTATCTGTAGACCACTTACTAATCACTCAACACTGGGCTTTCTGTACAAAAAAAGAAAAAGAAAAACTCGTATAAAAATGCAGACTTAGTACTTAGGGTGACAGTAGGACAAAGTTTGCACAGAACATGCTGCTCATGACTCTTAACGTGAGGAAGATTCTGTGGTCTCAGAGATCTATGTATCCCGAGGCAAAGAGTATGAGAAAACGATACAGCCCAGCAAATTCAGACATAAGTCACAGGCACGTATTTATAATCTGAAAGACAGTTTGGTTTATTTTTGCTTTTATTACCATTATTCTGGGAGATGGATGGGAAGAGATGCTACTGTGATTTATGTCAGAGAGTACTCAGCCTATCTTTTTCTCTAGGAGTTTTATAGTGTCCGGGCTCACATTTAGCTCTTTAATCCATTTTGAGCTTATTTTTGTGTATGGAGTTAATGAATGATCTAATTTTTTTTTTTTTTTACATGTGACTGTCCCATTTTCCCAGCACCATTCGTTGAAGAGACTGTGAAAGACATTTTCAAATTTGTGATAAGACATTCCATTTGAAAGTATAAAGATTTTTATAAGAATTGGGTCAAATAGAAGGGCAGAAAGTTGCATTCTTTGCTTTTAAAAGGCATAGTTATTCACTTGCATATTTAAACATTATTAAGAAGCAACTAAGCTCAACTCACTTTGCCAAATGCTAGGATTAGCAATGGACTACTATTCAGCCATAAAAAAGAATGAAATCATGCCGTTTGCAGCAACATCAATGCAACTGGACATTATCACACTAAGTGCAGTATGTCAGAAAGTGACAAAGACCATACAAAATCACTTATATGTGGAGTCTAAAACAGGGCACAAAATGAACCTATCTAGGAAACAGAAATAGAATCATGGACGTAGAGAAGAGATTTGTGGCGGTCAAGGGGGTGAGAGGTTGGGGTTAACAGATGTAAGATTTTATATATGGAATGGATAAACAACATGATATTGATGCACTTGTTTGCAGGAAGAGACAGATGTAGAGAGCAGACTTGTGGGCATGGCGGCCCAGGGGAGGCTGGGACACTCTGGGAGATTAGGGTTGAGCTGTATACAATACCATGTGTAAAGTGGACAGCTAGTGGGAAGCTGCTGTACAGCACAGGGGGCTCAGCTCGGTGCTCTGGGACGAACGAGAGGGCTGGCGAGGGGGGAGTGGGATGGATGCTCAAGAGGGAGGGGTATATGTATACTTATAGTGGATTCATGCTGTTGAATGGCAGAAATTAACACAACTTTATAAAGCAATTATCTTGAAGGATTAGTTGAAGCTAATTTTTTTTAAGGTCCTACTGTAGAGCACAGGGAACTGTATTCAATATCCTGTGATAAACCATAGTGGAAAAGAATATTTTTAAAAAGAGTGTGTATATGCATATGTAACGGAATCACTTGGCTATACAGCAATAATTAACACATTATAAATCAACTATACTTCAGTTAAAAAAATAATTTTTAAAACTGGCTTTTACCACTAAACAAAAAGCAAATGGAAGAGATTTTCATAGGCGGAGCATTCTAATGGGAAGTCATCTGGCAAAAGAATAAAGAAGTAAAATTGTTGTTGAAATACATTGTGATTTGCATGGCTAGACCAAGGCGGTACAAATACAATTTAAAAATGGGCACAGACGCCAAGTATTATCATGATGGAGGCATCTTTTCGTGTAGCTGATGAACATTAGATTTCGTTTAAAAACACTAATACATTTCCCCCCATTTTTAGTTGTGGCAAAGTATATGTAAGTTGGGGTTTCCCTGGTGGCTCATTGGTAAAGAATCTGCCTGAAATGCAGGAGACACAGCAGAAGTGGGTTCAATCCCTGGGTTGGGAAGATCCCCTGAGGGAGGGAATGGCAACCCACTCCAGTATTCTTGCCTGAAAAATCCCATGGACAGAGAGCTTGGTGGCCTACGGTCCAAAGGGTCACAAAGAGTTGGACACAACTCAGCTACTGAGCACAAAGACACACATACATAAGATGTATCACTATAGTTATGTTGAACTGTACACTTCAGTGGTATTAAAGATTCCTGTTTTTGTGACCATCTCCAGAACTCTTTTCATCTTGCAAAACAAATTCTGTCTCCTTTAAATAATAACTCTCCATTCCCTTTTCTCCTAAATCCCTGGGAACCACCATCCTACATTCCGTCTCTAGGAATTTGAATAAAGTATTGTATCTAAGTGGAATAATACCATTTGTCTTTTGTGACTGGCCTATTTCACCGAGAATATTGTCCTCAAGGTTCATCCATAGTAGCAGTAATAGATGTCAGAATTTCTTTCCTTTTTTAAGGCTGAATAACACTCCATTGTATGTACAGACCACATTGTCCTTTATCTAACCATCAGCAGACACTTGGGTTTTTGCCATGTTTTAGCTATTGTGATGAGGCTGCTATGAATATCGGTGTACAAATATCTCTGAGAACCTGCTTTCAGTTTTGTTTGCATTTATACACAGAAGAGGAATTTCTAAATAACACGGTCAATCTAGTTTTGAATTTAAGGGGGAATTACCATAATGCTTCCCACAGTGGCTATGCCATTTTACATTTCTACCAATGATGCACAAGGGCTCCATGTGTGCATGTGTGCTCAGTCGTGTTGGACTCATTTGTGACCCCGTCGACTTATAGCCCACCAGGCTCCTCTGTCCATGGGATTTTCCAGGCAAGAATACTGGAGTGGGTTCCATTCCCTTCTCCAGGGGATCTTCCTGACCCAGGGATCGAACCTGCATTTCTTGCATCTCCTGCTCTGGCAGGTGGGTTCTTTACCAGCTGAGCCACCAGGGGAGTCCCACAAGGGCTCCAACCAAATGCCTCTTGAACTGTGTTGCTAACAATAAGGTTACAAAGTCTGTAGAAAAAGTAATTAATCTTACAAATACATATTAAGCAATAGCATACTGAAGATTCTGTCCTAAGCATTGCCTAGCACACCAGAACCTCTTTTAACAAGGAGAAAGTAATTGTCAATATGGAAGTCATGAATAATTTTGGAAAAATAGCCAGTGGGTACTCAAAATCCCTAATACTGTACAAAATGATGTATTTCTTCATTTATAATATAAGCCAAGAAACATTGATTTTGAGAGTTGAAGGGAAAAATGGATGGAATTCTTCCTGGGTACACAGGGCAAACCTTTTTAAACATTTAATCACNAGTGCCTACCCTGGGGTACCAGGGGCTCCTGTTGACTCTATTCTCTCCTGTAGATCATGTGTTGCCCTAGGGTCTCTACAGAAGGTAAGGAAAGATGCAGAAAAAAGCATTTCACAGTATGTTTTTATGGGTCCTTTATAGATGACCTTCACATCTACCCACAATCCATAAGACAGAATTCATTCAGATCAACACACCTAACTATAGGTAAATCTGGGAGATGTAGTGTATATTTCTGCTCAGAATAGAGGGGGAATAGTTCATGAATATTTTGCCTTTCTGTCACAGCACATTATGGTTTATAAGTTTATTCCGTGTCACTGGATCCTGAAAAAACTCTGCCTGCTGCTACTGCTACTGCTAAGTCACTTCAGTCGTGTCCGACTGTGTGACCCCATAGACAGCAGCCCACCAGGCTCCGCCATCCCTGGGATTCTCCAGGCAAGAACACTGGAGTGGGTTGCCATTTCCTTCTGCAATGCATGAAAGTGAAAAGTGAAAGTGAAGTCGCTCAGTCGTGTCCGACTCTTCACGACCGCATGGACTGCAACCTACCAGGCTCCTCTGTCCATGGGATTTTCCAGGCACAAGTACTGGAGTGAGGTGCCATTCTTTATTATACTCCAAAGACTTGATCAAAATTTAACACAAGCTAGAAACTACCACAGATCTTCCGAATGAGTCTTTTCTCCATTGAAGAAGCTTCAATGTTTTATCCATTGAAGTCTGTGGGCTGCTACCTTCTATAGTAGAATTTTGAGTTTATTTTATGTGACAACTTGGAAAACAAGAATAGAGTTTGTTGACACAGTGGCAGTTCTAAACTTGGATCTTCCATGTGCAACTCTAGGGAGCCCATTTCCATAGACTACAGTATAAGTGGCACCTCCTTAGGGTTGGGTCCAGCACAGCCTCCATAGCTATAAGGCAGCTTGGCTTTGGCACCCCACTCCAGTACTCTTGCCTGGAAAATCTCATTGTCGGAGGTGCCTGGTGGGCTGCAGTCCAGGGGGTCGCTAAGAGTCGGGCACAACTGAGCGACTTCACTTTCACTTTTCATTTTCATACATTGGAGAAGGAAATGGCAACCCACTCCAGTGTTCTTGGCCTGGAGAATCCCAGGGACGGGGAGCCTGATGGGCTGCTGTCGATGTGGTCGCACAGAGTCGGATACGTCTGAAGCAACTTAGCAGCAGTAGCAGCAGCAAGCCAAGTATAATAATATGTGCAATTAAGATTTGGACTGAAAAGGATCCATTTCCAAGCCAAGTTAATATTTAAGGTATTGAAGTCAGTGACAAGAGTCTTTACTTCAGCATAAGACACTTGAGTTTGAATCCCTGATGTGTGTGTGTGTGTGGGTGTGGGTGTGGGTGTGTGTACATGGACATGCATGCGCACTCGGTCATGTCCGACTCTGCAATGCCCCAGACTCTAGCTCTCCAGGCTCCTTTGTCTGTGGGATTTTTCCAGGCAAAAATACTGGACAGGCTATTTCCTTCTCCAGGGGCTCATCCCAACCCAGGGATGAAACCCATGTCTCTTGCGTCTCCTGTGTTGGCAGGCAGATTCTTTACCATGGCACCACCTGGGAAGCCCAGCGTACTAATTCAGTTCAGTTCAGTCGCTCAGTCATGTCCGACTCTTTGCGACCCCATGAATCGCAGCATGCCAGGCCTCCCTGTCCATCACCAACTCCCGGAGTTCACTCAGACTCACATCCATCGAGTCATTGATGCTAATTAGTAACTTGATATTGAGCATCTTAACTCACAATAGCTTCACTTTTTTAATCTGTGGGGATGTATAAAGTGGCATGTTCTCAATGACTGAAAATGAATGTGACATTCAATAATTGACAAATTCATGTTTCCAACAAGCCAGAAAAAGATAAGGCAAAATTATAAACAATGCTTAATTTTGTAAGAAAAATACAGAGGAAAGCTGATATCAATTCTGGAAGAACATCAAAATTTCTTAGCTACTGGAAACTGATAAACGTGAAATATAGACCAAACATGTACACACACACACACCCTACATTGAAATGTTTGATTTTTTTAGTCCAGTGGTCAAAATTATTTGAATGCCATAATGTGCCAAAAATGTTTGGGGCACTTTAACGTTTTTGTCATTTTTGCTTACTCAGGTAACTATATATAACCACTACATTGTTTACTCTTTTTTATCTCAAATTTAGTATTATTTAGAGTGGAAAGAGCGTTAGTCTGTGTAGACTACCAAGCTTCACTCCCACATGTGGACATGGTGACTCTCTCGAAAGGAGCTCGCTGGACTGTGTCCACTGCCATTTTCAACCACTTTCCACAGCAGTGTGTCCTAGACCTAAAGCTTTAGTGGTTTGTTTACAACGCTGAAGTCATCCAGGGTAGCCAAAATGCTGCAACTGGACTGACCTAGATTCGAGTGGTATTTTTATTCTTCTGTTATTATGTGGATCATTTCAATTCAGTCTCTCAGTTGTGTCCGACTATTTGCGACCCCATGAATTGCAGCACATCAGGCCTCCCTGTCCATCACCGACTCCCAGAGTTTACCCAAACTCATGTCCATCGAGTTTGTGATGCCATCCAGCCATCTCATCCTCTGTCGTCCCTTCTCCTCCTGCCCCCAATCTCTCCCAGCATCAGTCAGGAGCGTTAGTCTGTGTAGACTACCAAGCTTCACTCCCACATGTGGACATGGTGACTCTCTCGAAAGGAGCTCACTGGACTGTGTCCACTGCCATTTTCAACCACTTTCCACAGCAGTGTGTCCTAGACCTAAAGCTTTAGTGGTTTGTTTACAACACTGAAGTCATCCAGGGTAGCCAAAATGCTGCAACTGGACTGACCTAGATTCGAGTGGTATTTTTATTCTTCTGTTATTATGTGGATCATTTCAATTCAGTCTCTCAGTTGTGTCCGACTATTTGCGACCCCATGAATTGCAGCACATCAGGCCTCCCTGTCCATCACCGACTCCCAGAGTTTACCCAAACTCATGTCCATCGAGTTTGTGATGCCATCCAGCCATCTCATCCTCTGTCGTCCCTTCTCCTCCTGCCCCCAATCTCTCCCAGCATCAGGGTCTTTTCCAATGAATCCACTCTTCACATGAGGTGGCCAAAGTATTGGAGTTTCAGCTTCAACATCAGTCTTTCCAATGAACACCCAGGACTGATCTCCTTTAGGATGGACTGGTCGGATCTCCTTGCAGTCCATG
Source organism: Oreotragus oreotragus (assembly GCA_006410675.1). Taxonomy (NCBI): domain Eukaryota; kingdom Metazoa; phylum Chordata; class Mammalia; order Artiodactyla; family Bovidae; genus Oreotragus; species Oreotragus oreotragus. Next base: position 8,154 of record SJYX01010204.1, on the reverse strand, counting down.
GGACTCTCAAGAGTCTTCTCCAACACCACAGTTCAAAAGCATCAATTCTTCGTTATGACCATATACTTTATTTAATTTGTCTGTATTGTAGAAACTGCCCCCAACCTTGAAAAAGATAAAGAAATTCAGTCAATATCTAAACATTCTATCATCTCTTAGCAGTGACTGAAGAGGCAGAGAGATGCAGAAGAAAGTGAGATCAGAAGTCATTTTGTACCTGCTCTTTTGTATCTCCTATTTCTATTAATTATTCTACTTTACAACTTATTTAATGAATAATTTGTGAAATTGAAGCAAATTGTTCCATCAGTATCCTAAACAATGGCCTTCTATTTTATCTATATTTCACTTTGAGTATCCTCAAAACAGATCAGTCTTCATATATTGAATGTCAACATGTGTTTCATACTTTTAATTTCCTTTCCTCTTTGTTGTCAAAGAGATAGTGGCTTAGATAACAGAGTGATGTTTACTGACTATGTGGCTTTAGGCAAGTGACAGAATAACTTTGAAAACCTGTTAACTCTTTTGCAGAATCATTGGATTGTACTTTCAGAGTTGTTTAAAAGTTAAAAGACATGTACTAAGCAAGATTTGTATTATTTGATCTATTATATCATTAATATTATTCTTCTCAGAATTGTAATGATTCAAGGCAAATAATAGGTAAAGTCACCTGATTCATACATTGACCAAATAATCAAACAAACATAACACACAACTCAGTTGATCACCTTCTCCTTTAACAAAGCATACAAAATAAAGAAGAAACATTAACTATAGATGCTAGTTAATGCTAGTTGAAGAATAAAATTATAATCCAGATTGATAAAAATATATACATTGTTTTGTCAAAACATTTGCAACTTGAATGAAACTTCTTTCCTTGAAAAGCAAGCATTGGTGATGATAGGGTAGATAAATTTTTTAATGAGGAAATTAAGATTCAAATTACCACTCAGCTTTATGAAATGTGATAAGAATAGAAGTGATTTAGACATGGAAATTTAAAATATAATCCTAAAGCATTCTAGGGATGGTACACTACTAGGCCTGTTCTATTCCTGCTTATACCTCCCCAGGCACTTCCTTTTTTGTTTTTGTTTTTTTTTTCCATTGGGTTATATATATTTATATATATATGTAATGAAGAAACTCCCTATATGCATTTACAGAATGTCTGTAATCTTGAAAACTAGAATACATAGACATATATGCATAGTTTCAAAAAGGAAATTACTTTTAAAGAAAACTCATTTAACTTTGTCTTAGTTTTTATATAAGTCAATGCATATAAAGATGGACTGTATCCAGGCACTTCCTTTTTTGTTTTTGTTTTTTTTTTCCATTGGGTTATATATATTTATATATATATGTAATGAAGAAACTCCCTATATGCATTTACAGAATGTCTGTAATCTTGAAAACTAGAATACATAGACATATATGCATAGTTTCAAAAAGGAAATTACTTTTAAAGAAAACTCATTTAACTTTGTCTTAGTTTTTATATAAGTCAATGCCTATAAAGATGGACTGTAAAAAATTGGATTTTATCCAGCAACTCTCAGGTATTTTTATATTTAGCACAGATATGAATATTAGCCTGTGTCTGTATGCCCAAGAAAGAAGTAAAATAGGTCAAACCTAAAAGAATTTTTTTTTATCAGTTCTAACTCCTTTTTCTCTTAACTGTTACATGTTCATAATAATTATGAGTGTGTCTGTATCAAGATGACCCTTAATGTCTTTTCATGATTTAAGTTATAGTAGAAAGTAGTTACAAAGAGAAAAGATAGAGTTGATGAAAATCCCGTTTTGTGGTCTGGAAATAAATAAATATCCCATTTTGTAGTCTGGAAATAAAATCACAAGTAAAAAAACTTGCTGGTTGAAAATCACTCTGTTAAATTTGGGTTTATGTTATATAAAAGAATTGAAATTGCTGGAATGCATGTTATCATAGAGTGACAGTACATGTAAGTGGTTTATCATTCTCAGACCTTGTCTCAGAGCCTACTGTGTGCACGGAGGAAGAATATACAAAGGTCAGTTCAAGCTCTGACACAAATCGCTATGCTGATATATGGGTGACTCAGCTTCCTAAAGAAACAGTTAGTAGCCAGTGTACTTCTGGAAGCTGAAACTGAAACTCCCAATATTTGGCCACCTGATGCAAAGAACTGACTCATTTGAAAAGACCCTGATGCTGGGAAAGATTGAGGGCAGGAGGAGAAGGGGACAATAGAGGGTGAGATGGTTGGATGACATCACCACTGACTTGATGGATATGAATTTGAGTAATCTTCAGGAGTTGGTGATGGACAGAGAAGGCTGGAATCCAGTGGTCCACGGGGTCACAAAGAGTCCGACACGACTGAGTGACTGGCCTAAACTCAACTATACTTCTGGATGATGCTACATGGGCCAACTCACATCTTGCTTTATTAAACTAATTGCCCAGTTCCTGATCTATGATTTAGAGTTAGTTATGTGGAAATTTACTCATCAGTTCAGTTCAGTCACTCAGTCGTGTCCAACTCTCCGTGACCCCATGAATCACAACACGCCAGGCCTCCCTGTCCATCACCAACTCTCGGAGTTCACCCAAACTCATGTTCATTGAGTCAGTGATGCCATCCAGCCATCATAGACGGAAGAATTTGACTCCATTTTCCTTTCACACACATTTAATAGAATGGGTTACTACATTATTGTACCAGCAAAAAAAGTTGTAAATAATTGGTTGCAGTATAAAATTATAATTAAAATCATATTTAACTCTTTAATAGTGAAAAAGCAAAATTGGGTTAGACATATAGAAAATATGCCAGATAAATATACTGAAGATTGAAAATATAGCTTAGAGAATCATGCATGTTTGTGGGTATTTTAAAGCTACTAGTGAGCTGGTTAAATCTCATTTTTCCTGATTGCAGAAGTCTACATTTATTAAAAATATTTATTTAGTATCTGTGGTCCAAGCCATTTTGGTCTTAACTGCTTTCTTTCTTTTTACATATGGCTGAATGGTAGACTTACTTCTTGTCTTCATTTGGTTGTCAGTATTAGGGAAGACTTAAACGAATGAAAAGGCTAATTCTTTTAACAAAAGCACCTCAGCTCGTGAACAGCTTTGCACCTGTGTGATATTTCTTACCTTCTGTAGAAAAGATTCAAAGTCATTTATCTGTTGAAAAGATGGATTGACATATCATTTTTAGAGTAAAGGAAAATATAATTGATCAATAAAACAGTTAATAATTTTTGTTGTCATCTCTGCTCAATAAACTGATAATAGATTTTCTCTTTTATTTTTGCTTGATGTTTAGTAACTGCTCAGTTTAAATGCTATATAAAATTACTTAGTTTTTCTGATTTAAATTCTTCAGATCTGTCCTGGTGTCTTAAAAGAGGAAAATTTTGTTGTTGTCTGTGTAAAACTGGATATCAGCTTTGAATAAAGCTTCAAATTGTCATTTATTTCTAAAAGATTATTAATGGTTGTCTATGGTCACTCCTATCTAATAGGAAATCTAAGAAATTGGTCTTAATAATAGTGGACTTTAAAAATAAGTTGGAATTATCTTGTGAATTAAGAATTTGAAAGCAATGAAAAAAAAAACACATTGTGTGTGCTTCAATATATGTTAAGTTTGGCTCTTGGCTTCCCTCACCCCAAATCAGTTCTATTGCTTAGTTAAAAGCTATCATTCCAGTTAAGCCCAGTTAACCTAGATTACTGAGCATCTGGTAATATTTAAGGTAAGAGATCTTGAGCAGATTATGATGAAGCAAAAATAAGCAAATATCATATTATAACTAGGACAGTGTTTCCTAAAGTTGGTTCCCTGGAATAATAGTGCCCTGCTACTGCTGCTGCTGCTAATTCGTTTCAGTCATGTCTAACTCTGTGACCCCATAGACTCCATAGATGGCAGCCCACCAGGCTCCCCTGTCCCTGGGATTCTCCAGGCAAGAATTCTGGAGTGGGTTGCCATTTCCTTCTCCAATGCATGAAAGTGAAAAGTAAAGTGAAGTCACTCAGTCGTGTCCAACTCTTAGTGACCCCATGGAACTGCAGCCTACCAGGCTCCTCTGTCCATGGGATTTTCCAGGCAAGAGTATTGAAGTAGGTTGCCATTTCCTTCTCCTAGAGTCAACAAAATGAAAGGTGACAAAACTAGTCAGTATATGTGTTGATTTATGTCAGTTCCCCCTTGAAACGTCACATTTCATAAAGAAATAAATGAGGATTTCTGAAAAGAAGGCACTCAGTTTGGTTAATACATCATTGAATAACAGCAATAAAAGATATATCACTCTTTGTGATTACATAAAAAGGAAAAAGGAACTTGAGTTTTCCTTCCCTGGATTTGTTTCCATGTGACTAATTCCANCAATGCCTATAAAGATGGACTGTAAAAAATTGGATTTTATCCAGCAACTCTCAGGTATTTTTATATTTAGCACAGATATGAATATTAGCCTGTGTCTGTATGCCCAAGAAAGAAGTAAAATAGGTCAAACCTAAAAGAATTTTTTTTTATCAGTTCTAACTCCTTTTTCTCTTAACTGTTACATGTTCATAATAATTATGAGTGTGTCTGTATCAAGATGACCCTTAATGTCTTTTCATGATTTAAGTTATAGTAGAAAGTAGTTACAAAGAGAAAAGATAGAGTTGATGAAAATCCCGTTTTGTGGTCTGGAAATAAATAAATATCCCATTTTGTAGTCTGGAAATAAAATCACAAGTAAAAAAACTTGCTGGTTGAAAATCACTCTGTTAAATTTGGGTTTATGTTATATAAAAGAATTGAAATTGCTGGAATGCATGTTATCATAGAGTGACAGTACATGTAAGTGGTTTATCATTCTCAGACCTTGTCTCAGAGCCTACTGTGTGCACGGAGGAAGAATATACAAAGGTCAGTTCAAGCTCTGACACAAATCGCTATGCTGATATATGGGTGACTCAGCTTCCTAAAGAAACAGTTAGTAGCCAGTGTACTTCTGGAAGCTGAAACTGAAACTCCCAATATTTGGCCACCTGATGCAAAGAACTGACTCATTTGAAAAGACCCTGATGCTGGGAAAGATTGAGGGCAGGAGGAGAAGGGGACAATAGAGGGTGAGATGGTTGGATGACATCACCACTGACTTGATGGATATGAATTTGAGTAATCTTCAGGAGTTGGTGATGGACAGAGAAGGCTGGAATCCAGTGGTCCACAGGGTCACAAAGAGTCCGACACGACTGAGTGACTGGCCTAAACTCAACTATACTTCTGGATGATGCTACATGGGCCAACTCACATCTTGCTTTATTAAACTAATTGCCCAGTTCCTGATCTATGATTTAGAGTTAGTTATGTGGAAATTTACTCATCAGTTCAGTTCAGTCACTCAGTCGTGTCCAACTCTCCGTGACCCCATGAATCACAACACGCCAGGCCTCCCTGTCCATCACCAACTCTCGGAGTTCACCCAAACTCATGTTCATTGAGTCAGTGATGCCATCCAGCCATCATAGACGGAAGAATTTGACTCCATTTTCCTTTCACACACATTTAATAGAATGGGTTACTACATTATTGTACCAGCAAAAAAAGTTGTAAATAATTGGTTGCAGTATAAAATTATAATTAAAATCATATTTAACTCTTTAATAGTGAAAAAGCAAAATTGGGTTAGACATATAGAAAATATGCCAGATAAATATACTGAAGATTGAAAATATAGCTTAGAGAATCATGCATGTTTGTGGGTATTTTAAAGCTACTAGTGAGCTGGTTAAATCTCATTTTTCCTGATTGCAGAAGTCTACATTTATTAAAAATATTTATTTAGTATCTGTGGTCCAAGCCATTTTGGTCTTAACTGCTTTCTTTCTTTTTACATATGGCTGAATGGTAGACTTACTTCTTGTCTTCATTTGGTTGTCAGTATTAGGGAAGACTTAAACGAATGAAAAGGCTAATTCTTTTAACAAAAGCACCTCAGCTCGTGAACAGCTTTGCACCTGTGTGATATTTCTTACCTTCTGTAGAAAAGATTCAAAGTCATTTATCTGTTGAAAAGATGGATTGACATATCATTTTTAGAGTAAAGGAAAATATAATTGATCAATAAAACAGTTAATAATTTTTGTTGTCATCTCTGCTCAATAAACTGATAATAGATTTTCTCTTTTATTTTTGCTTGATGTTTAGTAACTGCTCAGTTTAAATGCTATATAAAATTACTTAGTTTTTCTGATTTAAATTCTTCAGATCTGTCCTGGTGTCTTAAAAGAGGAAAATTTTGTTGTTGTCTGTGTAAAACTGGATATCAGCCTTGAATAAAGCTTCAAATTGTCATTTATTTCTAAAAGATTATTAATGGTTGTCTATGGTCACTCCTATCTAATAGGAAATCTAAGAAATTGGTCTTAATAATAGTGGACTTTAAAAATAAGTTGGAATTATCTTGTGAATTAAGAATTTGAAAGCAATGAAAAAAAAAACACATTGTGTGTGCTTCAATATATGTTAAGTTTGGCTCTTGGCTTCCCTCACCCCAAATCAGTTCTATTGCTTAGTTAAAAGCTATCATTCCAGTTAAGCCCAGTTAACCTAGATTACTGAGCATCTGGTAATATTTAAGGTAAGAGATCTTGAGCAGATTATGATGAAGCAAAAATAAGCAAATATCATATTATAACTAGGACAGTGTTTCCTAAAGTTGGTTCCCTGGAATAATAGTGCCCTGCTACTGCTGCTGCTGCTAATTCGTTTCAGTCATGTCTAACTCTGTGACCCCATAGACTCCATAGATGGCAGCCCACCAGGCTCCCCTGTCCCTGGGATTCTCCAGGCAAGAATTCTGGAGTGGGTTGCCATTTCCTTCTCCAATGCATGAAAGTGAAAAGTAAAGTGAAGTCACTCAGTCGTGTCCAACTCTTAGTGACCCCATGGAACTGCAGCCTACCAGGCTCCTCTGTCCATGGGATTTTCCAGGCAAGAGTATTGAAGTAGGTTGCCATTTCCTTCTCCTAGAGTCAACAAAATGAAAGGTGACAAAACTAGTCAGTATATGTGTTGATTTATGTCAGTTCCCCCTTGAAACATCACATTTCATAAAGAAATAAATGAGGATTTCTGAAAAGAAGGCACTCAGTTTGGTTAATACATCATTGAATAACAGCAATAAAAGATATATCACTCTTTGTGATTACATAAAAAGGAAAAAGGAACTTGAGTTTTCCTTCCCTGGATTTGTTTCCATGTGACTAATTCCACCTCATGGGAGTTAGGGTAGAAATCAGGTGGTTAAACCAACACATTTCATTGCTTTTACTAGGTGACTTTTTTTTACATATTGATTGAAAAGGACTTTTCTGAACCTAGTATATACAGATAAGGTAAGCCTTGCCAGGACTGTTGAAGAAACATTGCCCAATTTCTGTTCCTGCTAGTCAATAGACACATCAAAAAAGGCATAATATAGAGCCACTTAAGACTGTCAAGGTCAAATGGTATATAGACATAAATAGGGAATCATGGGATATATTACCACTTTAAGAGATTATAACTTCTGCACTCACTTATGTTTATTTCAGGCCATTCTACTTAGAATATTCAGAAAAGAAATTATTTAAACTTTCTGTCCTAATTAAATCAGCCTTCCAATGAACACAAACATTTTAGAGGTCATTATTACTCCTGTCTATGTTTTTACAGTACACTGACCCATATGCTACTTTGGAGTTTTAATTTCATCATCATTATTGCAGTTTTCCAAATGACACCAGATATAGATTACTGCCAAGTAAGGCTTGTTATCAGCCAACTGGGGTTATGATGTATACTACGGATAGTAGTATTCTGTTAAGGCCAAAGCCATTCATTTCATGTGGCTAGTTTACAGCACACATAATGTAAAAGAAAACCTGAATATTGACAATAATACAGAAAAAAATGCACAAGTATTCTTTTAGCATTTACTTTGCAGTTACATCTCCACATGTAACACTTTTTGATTTATTTTACTGTAATGAAAATGTAATCATCATTTCTCCTATAATGAGGAGTAGTATACTTGTATAGTTAGTTAGTTAAGTCACTCAGTCGTGTCCGACTCTTTGCGACCCCGTGGACTGTAGCCCACCAG
>SJYX01010203.1:136734-174212 GCA_006410675.1 Oreotragus oreotragus | reverse complement strand
TGGACTGCAAGGAGATCCAACCAGTCCATTCTCAAGGAGATCAACCCTGGGTGTTCTTTGGAAGGAATGATGCTAATGCTGAAACTCCGGTACTTTGGCCACCTCATGCGAAGAGTTGACTCATTGGAAAAGACCCTGATGCTGGGAGGGATTGGGGGCAGAAGGAGAAGGGGATGACAGAGGATGAGATGGCTGGATGGCATCACCGACTTGATGGACATGAATTTGAGTGAACCCCGAGCGTTGGTGATGGACAGGGAGGCCTGGCGTGCTGCAGTTCATGGGGTCTGAAAGGGTCGGACACGACTGAGTGACTGAACTGAACTGAACTTAATTTATAAAAGAATGAGTAAATGAATGAATGGATTGTGCATGAAGTTTTTAGATTATGTTCATTAAATAAAAGAATCCCACTTTAGTAGGACCACCCCAGGGTGCTGCTGGATCACAGGCAAAAGCTGCTGACCAGTAACTCTGCATGAAAGTTTCCCTCGAAAGTCACAGTGCCAGAGTCTAACTTTCGGGTCACAGCTGCAGTGGAGAGAAAAGTGACCACGTTCATGAGCTGCATTTGGGCGCATTCTCCCAGGGCTTCTTCTGGACCTTTCTACTCAAGTCTGCACTGATTATGCAGCTCTCTGAAGGAAAACACAACCTGTGTTCAGTCTTTGTTTGCTCTTTCCTCTGTCTGAAAAGCCTTTCAATCTTTGCTTTATTGTTTTCTTTCATAATCTCTTTATGCTCAACCCCTTAGCTCAGTTTGCAGATGTGGCTGGAATATGCTTGTCTCAGACTGCCATTGACTGGCTGTAGCAGCCGTCAAGGATGCTGGCTACAAGTTTCCAAGGGCTTCTGCTTGGTGGAGGGCAGGGTTGGTACTGATCATACGTAAAGACAGGATAGAGGCCAAGTCATGGGTAGTCAGCACACATTGCTGACGTGACCCCATGGGAAGGTTTGTAAGGGTTGGTTCTTGGGGATCTAAAGACAGAAGTCCGTGTTCCATTGCCTCCATCTTTTTTATATTTCATGGGGGGATCTTTGCTCTGCCAACCTCCCTCCCTCTTGTCCAATGCCCTCCTCCAAAAAGACCCTCTGTGTGGAAAAGTGGCTCATTTGCTGTCTTCTGGTTAGGTCTGTGCTTGGAGGGATGGCAGACTGGGAAGGAGGTTTGCTCTGTGCTTCAGAGTTCCAACTTTCCTCTTCTGATGGACTGCTTCCCAGATTCTGGGCTCACTTCATGACCCCCACAACTCTATTAGTCATTCCCTTGCAATAAATACTTTAAGGTAAATAACCCAATGGTTCTGTGTCTCAAGTTGAACTTTGACTTATATGAAAGCCAAGCTCAAGCATATCTGCCTTACTAATCAATGAATAGATAATCTTATCTATTATACAAAAGATTTTCAGGAAGAATCACAAAACAAAATAACAAATCCTACTCTATGCTGTATAAAAAGACACATCTAAAACAAAAATAATTGAGGAAGGTTGAAATTAAATCAATAGACATAGCATAATGGCATATGCAAGACTTAAGTAAGCAGTGACCTTAAGGTGAGACAAGATGGAATTCACTCCATAAACATAAAATGACCTAAAGATACTATTTTATAATGCTGAACTCCACAGTGGATAAATACTAGAATCTAAATACTTGAGGGCAGGAATTTTAGTTACTTTCGTTTATTGCTATATCCAAGGTCAAGGCCTGACAGTTTGTAGGTTTCAATAAATACTTTATGAATAATGATATGAAAAGTTGTGAGAATTCATGCACAAAATAACTTATCAGTGACATTTTAAAGAAGAAATTATGAGATACATGCTGAAATAGAAACATAATAGGAGTAAAATATATTAACTCCTGTCTCTGGTTTATCTCTCTCCAGCCATTAATCAAGTGAATAAAAAATAAGTATGACTATTTCCTTTGCCTGGGTCTCCTAGGAAAAAACATAATAAAGCATGGATTAAAACGCTGACACAGTCTCAAGCCCAAGGCTGTGAAACTGAGGAAAAAAGAAGGGAGTCAAAGGGAGGTTTGGGGCGATACAATAGGCCATGGTTCAGGGCTGGCCTCTCAGGGGTTTCAGCAATTGTGTTCTTTCAGTATAGGATGTTTCTTGGCTTGATTTTTCAAGGAGAAATTACACCTCAGAAAGTTCCTGTAAGGCAAGAAAAGAGGAATCTCTCTGTCAGACTTCAAGTGGTCAGAATCCACCTACAAGAGCCGAGTCATCAGCTTCCTGGGTTACATCATCCAGGGAGTCAAGGGCCATCCAGGGAGGCAAGCACCACCTACAGAACCTTTCATCTTGAGCACTTCACTTCATCAAGGCTGCTGCTGCTGCTGCTGCTAAGTCGCTTCAGTCATGTCCGACTCTGTGCGACCCCATAGACAGCAGCCCACCAGGCTCCCCCGTCCCTGGGATTATCCAGGCAAGAACACTGGAGTGGGTTGCCATTTCCTTCTCCAATGCATGAAAGTGAAAAGTGAAAGTGAAGTTGATCAGTTGTGTCTGACTCTTTGCGACCCCATGGACTGCAGCCCACCAGGCTCCTCCACCCATGGGATTTTCCAGGCAAGATACTGGAGTGGGGTGCCATTGCCTTCCCCGTCATCAAGGCTACTGCCCATCATACATGCACTGCGTTTCACCCCGTCATCACACTCCCATCAGCTCTGTTTGTGAGGACGAGCACTAATCTGAACAGAACACTGAGAAGAGAGAAAGGAGACAGTTGATGGAACTGAAAAAACCCACCATTTAGCCCAATATGACTAAAGAAGACATCACAGAGAGAGTGCGTTTGACTCCTGTAGATCAATCTCTGCTCTCTTATGGAGGCTTTCCAGGATTCATAACAAGTAGTCATATATTAGGTCAAAATAAAACTCAATGCGTTTCAAAATGAATAATAGTAAAAGACAACATCTTTAACTACAATGCGTTAAAGTTATTAAAATAATAACTAGGAAAATATCTTTAAATTTGAAAAATGTCTTCAACATATTTATTTTTTTATTTTTTTGATTTCAATTGGTGGATAATTACTTTACAAAACTGTGATGNGCCTTCTCAGTGCTGACCAGGAGGTCCAGGGTGGAGCCTGGGTGTCTGCCTTTCCAACAAACTCCCAGGCACTGCAGCCTCACAGTTTCTGTGCATAGTTTGAGCCCTGAGTCCTTGGAGCATCTCAAAGTCGACTATGGAGATGAAGGTGGTGAGTTCATAGTGGTCCTTATCCTACTGGGGCTGCCTTCCATCCCACCCTCCGTGTAGGCCTAGAATCCCTAAAGCTCTGCTGTACTGGCCTTTCACTAGCCCCTTCGTCCTGAATGTAGGTCTCCTTTCTTTCACACATCCCCCAAAGCCTGCTTGTGGCTCACTCAGCTTTCTGTACCCCGGAGCTATGAGTCTGAGTCTTCTCTGGAGCCCCCTTGGATTTCATTCATACCTTACTGCTATAACACGGATGCAGTCTCTGCTTCTTTCCTCATTTCCATCAATCCAATCCAATCTGTGTTCTATTTCCCAAGATACCTCAAACTATCTGGCCCACTGCTGGCTCCTTTCCTTATTTTGAAGCAGTTTCATGTTTTCTGCCAATTTGATGAGTATTTGAGGAAGAAGTAGTTACAATGTTCAGGCCACTTTCATGATCCAGAAACCTGGGCCATTTTCAAAGGCTCTGCATGTGGTTCTTAAATATTATGCTGAATCAACAAAGAACATGTTGCCAAACTGAAAATCTTGTGCAGTTGGCTGCTTCTCCACCATGGCTCAGAACTAGGGTACACAATAAAATGATAAGACATATAGAATATTTTTAAATCTTTTTTTTCCACCAAAGCATAACATACATTTAGAAAAGTTGGACAAAACCAGCAGGACTCCACTGTAGAATTTCATAAACTGCACACACTCATGTATTTAACTAGCACCCAAATCAAGAAATCAACCCTGAATATTCATTGGAAGGACTGATGCTGAAGCTGAAGCTCCAATACTTTGGCCACCTGACACTCATTTTCCAATGAGCCGACTCATTGGAAAAGACCCTGATGCTGGGAAAGACTGATGGAAGGAAGGGAAGGTGCAGCAGAGGATGAAATGGTTGGATGGCATCACCAACTCAACGGACATGAGTGTGAGCAAACTCTGGTGAAGGACAGGGAAGCCTGGTGTGCTGCAGTTCGTGGGGTCACAGAGTTGGATACGACTGAGCAACTGAACAGCGACAACAAAAGCAAAATCAAGAAATAAAATATTAAATAGGAAATCTGAAGGCGGCCCTGCCCTGTGCCTTCCTCCACTTCTTCCCTCTCTCAAAGGTGACATTTATCTTCATGACACATATCAGTGTATTTATGTAAATAGAGTTGAACAACATGAACTCTTCTGTATGTGGCTTCTTTTGGAAACCATTATCTTTGTAAGACGCACCCATTTCACCTGCAAATTTGTTCATTCTCATTCCTGTATGGCATTTAAGGTACAAACAAATCAATCATATTTTATCTTTTTTTAATGGCTTTATTGAGATATAATTCACATACCATATGATTCATCCATTTAAAATATATAATTTGATATTTTTAGTATATTCACAGGGTAGTGGAACCATCACTATAATCTAATTTTAGAACATTTTTGTTATCACTAAAAGAAACTCAGACACCATTACTACTCACTCCTCATTTCCCCCCATGCACTCCTCTTTCACCCTGCCCTCAGCTATCACTCCTCTGCTTTCTGTCTGTAGATTTGCCTCTTCAGGATTATATGGAGATGGTATCATACAATATGTGATGTTTTGTGATGGGCTTTTTTCACTTAATGATGTCAAAGATGATTGTTGAATGTATCAATTCTTCCTTTCTTTTATCATTGAATAATATTCCATGGTATGGATATATCATTTTTATTTATTTATTCATTGGTAAGTGAACATTTGGGTTGTTTCTAATGCTGGATTTATTAGCTTAATAATAGATTGTCAGTGGATCCCTCAGATTTCCTATTTATAATATCATGTCAACTGAGGGGAAAAAAAATGTGACTTCTTTTCCTATCTGGATGTCTTTAAAAAAAAAAAAAAAGACTTTAATTGTCTTCTCTAGAACTTCTAGTACAATGTAAAACAGAAATTGCAAGAATGAACAACCTTGTCTTATTCCTGATCTTTAGTTACATTTAGGTTATTACACTTTTCAGCTTTAATTGCTGATATTATCAAAATACTTTTCAAAGAAACTGTATCTATTATACTACCAATGTAGTCTCCTTATCAATCTTTTCATAGGTAGTATTTTAGTGAAGTTAAACAGTTTGAAAATATTAGATGCTCAGCTGTAAACCAAAATCCAGAAAGTGAATAAAATAATATACTTCTATTTTTTAACATATTCTATATTGAAAGCAAAAAATAAAAAGGTTCTTACAGTTTCTACGTACAGATTCAGTTCAGTTTAGTCACTCATTCATGTTCGACTTTGTGTGACCCCATGGACTGCAGCACACCAGGCCTCCCTGTCCATCACCAACTCCCAGATCTTACTCAAACTCATATCCATTGAGTCAGTGATGCCATCCAACCATCTCATCTTCTGTCATCCCCTTCTCCTCCTGCTTCAATCTTTCCCAGCATCAAGGTCTTTTCAAATGAGTCAGTTCTTCACATCAGGTGGCCAAAATATTGGAGCTTCAGCATCAGTCCTTCCAATGAATATTCAGGACTGATTTCCTTTAGGATGGACTGGTTGGATCTCCTTGCAGTCCAAGGGACTCTCAAGAGTCTCCAACATCACAGTTCAAAAGCATCAATTCTATGTACAGATACCTATTGACATACATCAAACAGAGAGTGAGTCTAGCCAAATAAATCCCCTTGAAAATTCAGTTGATAAAAACTATATATTTATTGAACAATTACGTGCAGAGTTCTCATGGCCTCACCATTTTTGTATTACTCAAGTATTTATTTAAAAAGAGCTGCCACATCTCTCTCCCATGGGCTCAGGTCAATTGTCCTGGGCTCTCAAGCTTCTTCCAGGTTCTCTTCACTCTCTTCCACATTACTTCCTCCTTCCAAATTCTGAAAATTTGGCTTTTCATGTCTGAGCTATTTTTTTCTTCGGAGATGACAAGATCCACTTCCTCAGTTCCAACTCTTGGAGCTTCTGAGACATATATTAACATTCTGGTTCTTCCCACTCCTTGCTGTTATCGGTAGACAGTACTGTGGTTGATTCTCCAATACCTATTCTTATACTTTGTTGATGCAAAGTAAGTTGGAGAACTGAAGTCAGATCAAGCTGTGGGAATGATTGTTCTAAGCGTAATTGCATTGCCTTTGGCAATTGATTAATTCATATTGGGTATATGATAAAATTTGGGCTAATGAATTATGAAAAGAGGTTGCTAGAGGCTTTTTAAGAAAGTCTATGGTCTCTATCTATCTTTTTTCCTATCTCTGTCTCTCTCTCTCTACCACTGGATGTGAACAAAGCAAAAGAACACTGAGTGTTACTAGCAGCCCTGTTTAGAATGCAGTGGGTTGTGGGTTTGGGGTAAAGTCAATAACATGGACAGCAGACCAGGGTGGCAAAAAACTTGAGCCTTATTTGCAGTCGATAAAAATATTAACATCCTACCCTGAAGTTTCTCTTCTCTCTGAAATTAGTTATTTGATATAAAAGTTGTCTTACTGTTTCATCCGATATGAACTGTCTTCTTATTGACCACAGTCAAAAGAATTCTCAAAGATTAGTTAACTTAGTTCTGCTCATTTTTTTCCCACAAGTGGAAAAGAAATAATGGTTTCCTCATAGAAATGTTGTGAAAATTTCATTACATTTTACAGGGGAATCACT
Source organism: Oreotragus oreotragus (assembly GCA_006410675.1). NCBI lineage: Eukaryota > Metazoa > Chordata > Mammalia > Artiodactyla > Bovidae > Oreotragus > Oreotragus oreotragus. Next base: position 167,329 of record SJYX01010203.1, on the reverse strand, counting down.
CTCTGAAATAGCTGGCACACAGTAGGTACATGTTAATTTTTGTTATAGGAATGAATGAGGGGATGCACGAAAAATGCTGTTTTGCCAAAAAGAGAGGCAGAAATTCTGTTGGAACGTAATCTCAAAAGGTCAGGGTTCCTTCATGTATTCCAAGCATCTAGAACACTACATAATGCAAATCAAGCACTGACCATGTATACTGTGGTTTCTAAGCTTGTAAAATCAAGAATGAAGGGAAGTTTATTGATTCACCAAGTCCCAATGAGCTCTTACTGTGTGGATGCAGTGATAGAGGAGAGAGTCCTCACAAGCTTGTTCCTAAGCATGTAAAGGTGGAGCAGACAATAAGTCAGCAGGGTAGAGTACAGTGCAGAGTCACACAGGGAGCAGAGAGAGTATGAAGGAGGAAAAACCATACCATGCCCAAAGGACTGAGGAAGATAGCACAGGCGTGAGACCGGAGGGATGAACTGGACAAGAAGATGGAAGCAGAGGCTTTTGTGCCACATATCCACAATATCTGTTGAGTGGTTGTTGAATGGATGAGTTCCAAAGATGATTCAAGCAGGTCTGAGGAGGGGCAGGAGGTGAAGAATGACAACGGAGTCGCTAGAGGCAAGGTCAGGAATCACAAGCCAGCGACTTAGCTTTTCTCCTGTCAGAAATGTGGGAAGTTTTGAATAATTCCATAAATTCTCTGATGATCAGATCCACAGAAGCACATCTTTCTGGATTCTGCAGGCTCTCCCTGGGTGTAGGATTTTCGAGGAATAATTAGGGATCAGTCAGAAGTAGTGCAAAATCAAAGCAAACTTGAACCCTCAACTTCGATCTCAAAAAGAGGAGGAACTGAATCTTCTGTGGGTGAAGAAAGAACCAGAGGGGCCTGTCTCCTTTCAGATGCACCAGTTGGATTAGAATGGGCTTCCCTGATGGCTCAGATGGTCAAGAATCTTCTTGCAAGACTGGAGATCTGGGTTCTATCCCTGGGTTAGGAAGATCCCCTGGAGAAGGGAATGGCAACTCACTCCAGTATTCTTGCCTGGAGAATTCCTTGGACAGACGAGCCTGGCAAACTATAGTCCATGGGGGCGCAAAGAGTTGGACATGACTGAGTGACTAACACACAAAGCTGGCTTAGATAGTCCAATTTGACTTTCCAGATATGAAATGCTAATATTTGCTTTATAATTTTTCATTAGAGCCACATGCCTGCCTAACTAAACTTTCTAATTTCTCTTAAAAAGGGGGAGGTTATTTTTAAATTATCCTAATCCCCCTCTCTCTTAGCATAGAGCAGTGACTCCACTGAAAGTTGGTGCTTATTAAATTACTGATGAAGTAACACATGAGAAATTGGAAAGATGGAGTATTAACTTTCTAATGATTATTACCATATTTGGTGTGCCATTTATATTCATTTACTGTCAAGACTTAGGAAATGCAAAGGTATGGTGTCCGTCATGTGAAATGCTATTGTTGTTGATAGACATTTATGCTAAAACAGACATTACTGTTTGATTCAGAACAATGTCTGGCTTTATTAAAATTGTTCATTGCATTGTGCATGTGTGCTAAGAAGCTTCAGTTTTGCCCAACTCTTTGCAACTCCACAGAATCTCGTCTACCAGGTTCCTCTGTTCAGGGGATTCTCCTGGCAAGAATACTGGAGTGGGTTGCCATTTCCTTCTCCAGGGGATCTTCCCAGCCTAGGGATGGAACCCGGGTCTACTGCAGTGGCAGGCAGATTCTTTACCACTAGCACTACCTGGGAAGCTCATTCATTAGTTTAGATGATACAAAATAGATAGTGAGCTCTTAAAGAGTAAAAATCATATCTCCCAGAGCCATTCAGAATGCCTGGCACATAATAGGTGCTGATTTTTTGTTTGTTCTTACTTAAGAAGTAGAGGATTGAAGAGGTACCTAGCTGTGGCATCACCATAGACCTATGATAGAACCTTAGGGTAAATGCTGAGAGCTCTAAATGCCTGAGTGTTCAAACCTCTGCTTCCCAACTCTGCCCCCAGGATTCCTTGCATCCAGGGAGATAGTAAAAGTTGTCTAACCAAAAATGGCTGTCTTGTTGAATACTGAAGAAACATGAAGTGTGATATTTATGGGCTCCTTTCATGCTGAGTAAATAAATGAAGATATGCTATGGTCCACCCACCAGTGGACATTTATATCTCAGTTCTATGACTACAAATTAACTCTTAGCAACATCCTCACTGGAACCTTCTTGTGGAGTAATCTTACGGGATATAAAGATATTTGAGTTTGCCTCTAAGTTTGTCAGTTAAAAGTCATTCCAAGAATAAGAGAAAGAGGAGAAAGAATGGGAGGAGGGAGAACATGGCCAAATAGTTATTTGAGTAAAGGAAAGTCTTCCCGGTCTGGAGAGGATTGCAAAAAGGAATACTCCTTTAAGGAATGAACAGGACATGCTTAGACTATAATCCTCTATAGATTAGGTCTCCAGGTGAAGAGAAGGAGGGCAGGGCAGGCTATGCTGGTAATTCAGGGGAAGGTTTCTAAAGCCCCCTGGGAAGAGAATGGTTTCCCAAACCTATAGTATGTTAGAATCCTCTAAGCCCTGTTTTGGCCAAGTCTTTCATTCACTTCCGAGCTCTGAATTTAGTGAATTTAAATGCACAAGGACTTTAGGCAGCTTTGAGCTGGGCTGAGCTGGGGCCGAGCTTAGGTTTTCATACTGGAAGTGTTTGCAGATACATTGCTGCTGCTGTTGCTGCTGCTGCTAAGTCGCTTCAGACGTGTCCTACTCTGTGTGACCCCATGGACAGCAGCCCACCAGGCTCCTCTGTCTCTGAGATTCTCTGGACAAGAATACTGGAGTGAGTTGCCATTTCCTTCTCCACAGATATATTCAAGTATCTTAAAGTATAGACGCATTAACTTCTGAGAGACCTGAATGGCTGTATTTCATCTAGTTAGGGTCCATCATCCTCAAGGGGCCCATGTAACTCAGTCTCTCACCTCCATGTAGACTGGTTTCCAAACCATCCAGGGCTAAGTATGTTTAAAAGTCAGTTGGCATCAAAAGATAGAGCTAAAACCTGCATCTTGGCACCTTTTCCATTTTTTCTCTGAATATTGATATCTCCTTGCTTATCCCCTGGGACCCCAGGAGATGAAGGAATGTCCTCACTGAACTTCCTTCCAGCGTCCTTATTTTCTCGCCTGTCCATACCTGCTGATTTATTGTTTGTTTGTTTGTTTTTTCAGCCTCTCTGCACAGCTTGTGGGATCTCGGTTCTCAACTGGGAATTGATCCTGAGCCCCCTGCTGTGGAAACACGGAGTCCTAACCACTGGATCACTGCAGAAGTCCTCCCATTTGCTGTCTTCATTTTCTCCCAATGTTTCCCTAAATTTACTCTTTACCTGTTACAAAGGGGAAAAGGCACAAAAATAATATTTACAAAATAGTGTCTTTTTGTTAAATAGATGGTAATAAGTTCAGTCCAATAAATATTTATGAAGTCTTTACTAAGTCTCTGACTCCAGAAGAATTAAAAAAAAAAGAAAAAAATTGACAAGGCACAGCCCCTGCATGAAGCCGAAAGCGGTAAGAACAAACAGAGAGAAACGCTAAAATAAGAACGAGAACTACAACGTTTCTAATGGGAGAGAAGCCATACATTTAGGCTGTGTTCCTCAAAGCTTGGCCCGCACATCTTCTGAATCAGAATCATCTGAATGTTTATGTAGCTAGATATTTTGGGGTCCACTCTAGGCTGCGCAAATCAGAATTTCTAGAAGCAGGACTCGGGGATCTGCATTCTTACAAAGGGAAGAACCAGACAGAACTGAACTTGCTGTTCTCAGAATCACCCGCAAGAGTCAGAGATCTGCCTTGAAGACCGGAGAATTAAGGACGGTTCAGATTTCAAAAGGCATTCTTTGCAGAAGAAACAGCAAGGCAAAGGAGACATGAAAGGCCTTGGGAAACACACTGCAGAAGAATCCAATCAGTGAGGGCAGCGGATGTGGGAAGAGGAACCACAGGTGATAAGCTGAAGCCTGAACTTTTGTCTCCTGTCGGAGTCAAGTCCAGTGCCGTTTGTTCGAAGATGTCTAAAGAGAAATCTCCACTTCCATTCATTTTTGTTAAGCCTCTTATCTCATGAGGATATTTAATTTCTTTTCACTTACCTTGGTTTCCTGGCATGAATTTAATGAAAACAACTTAAGCTTTTTTTTTTTTTTAATCATATCACCCTTACTTTAACTCTGGCTCCATCACGTATTAGGTGACTCCATGCTAAGCAGCTGTCACCTGTGAGCCTCAGTGTGCCCCAACAAAGAGGTGTAATACCTAAGCCCTGCTGGGAACCTTTAGCAGGAGCAGGAGGGCTCAGCAGAGGGAATGGGTCGCCAAGCATGCAGTCAGTGACAGGAAGTGTTCTGAGTGTAATGGGGCTCACAGGATGCTGGGAAACTGGTTTGCTCCTTCTTGACTTCTCCTGGGATTTAATAACTCATGCCTTGATTCTAATCTCTAGCTTCAGCTGTCTACCTGGCATATTTACGATCCCACAGCATTTCACCTTGTGAAGCTCTTCTAAGGCGCGTCAGCCTGGGACCGTGTTGGGGCCTTGTGTTAGGATGGCCGGGTGCCAAGGCAAATGTTTAGACTTGGCTGAGGCCTTGGTGTTCAGTTAGCGCTCGATGTTTTAAAGAAAATGCAAATCGGGGAGCTTTTTTTGGGAACAGAAGGGATGGTTTCTCAGCCGGCGCCTCGCGGCCACACAGGTGCACAGCCTCCCGGTGACAACGGGCGAACGTTTGACCCGGGAGCCCAGTGCCACGTCCCGGAGTGCCTGGGGCAAGTGCATCCCTGACTATGGGGAGCCCTGTTTGACTTGGCTGCAGCCCCGTGAACCTGGCGGCAGGCACAGCCCAAAGGAAAACAGCCTCAACGTTGACTCTCATCACTGTGCTGCTCAGGGCCACCTGTGGGTTTCACAACCTACCTCCCCTTTCTCACAGCGTCCTAGGCAGTTTGTTTGCGTTCCTGGGGAGAGAAAAAAAAAGAGAGAGAGAGAGAGCGATCCCATTGCTGTCTTTGCTCCGAAGTTCAGTGTCTGCTCAGGGTCACTGCCTTAAGGCACTCACCTGTGCGCACCTCTGAGCCCAGGCACGAGGCCAGCTGCACCATCAGAAACCTCTGTGAATGCTGGGTCTCTCTCCTGCATCCAAGCGTATATAAATATACAAGTTCTGCCGCAATGGGGGAGAAAGGAACATTCATTAAGCACCTGCTTCAAGCCAGGTGCTTTCACACACAGAACCTTGTTTAATCCTCCAAGCAGCTCCGTGAGGAAGGAGTTAACATGTTCAGGCATTGGGTAAAGACAGTCAGGTGACACGTCAGAGGAACCAGGAAGGGACCTGCCTTCTGACTCCATGGTCTTTGCATCTACTGTGCTGCCTCTTGCCGGGCCCCAGAAAGAGCAGCCGGCAGGGACAAGACACGGATTCCAGCCCAGGTTCTGACAAGGCTGGCCAGTGACAAGCCCTCCTGCCATCTCAGAAGGTCTCGGCCTCTGTAGGGAATGAGGGGCCAGGACAAGTGTCCTCTGAGGCCCTTCTAGGTTTAATATGTATCTTGGGCCTGCATATAGCACTAGAGACCACAAGTAGGGGCTGGGTCCTTTGCTGCCTTGAATCAGTCCCAGCCAGAGGAAGTTCTGTGTGTCCACAGACAGAAGTGGTCTTGGCAGAAATCCATCCCCATATGGTCACAGACTTGGGTAAAGACTAAGGCATGGATGGGTTCCTTTCTGTCTCAGAAAGTTTTTAATAACTGTGACTTCTGCAAGGGGAAAAGGCAACACATCGATGTTTCCAAGAAAGGAGCAGTGGTGGCTGATACTGCCTGACAACGCTGTGAGCACTTATGTCTATATATTGACCTGCATCACCTTCCTGACACTAGGAGAGAAATACAACGTACACACAGCGACTATGGGAGGGGTTGGGATTTGAACCCCATCGATCACTCTGAACCATTGCATCCCATGGTCCTTTGGCAAAGGGAGACTGAAGGGACTTGCTTGTTAAGGGCCTTGCTCTGTATTTTGAACAAAGGAAGACAGCAAAAGAGACACAGATGTGCAGAGTGGACTTTTGGACTCTGAGGGAGAGGGAGAGGGAGAGGGTGGGGTGATTTGGGAGAATAGCATTGAAATATATACACTATCATGTAAGAAACGAATCGCCAGCCTATGTTCGATGCTGGATGCAGGATGCTTGGGGCTGGTGTATGGGGATGATAAGGAGGGATGATATGGGGTGGGAGGTGGGAGGGGGGTTCATATTTGGGAGTTCGTGTACACCCGTGGCAGATTCATGTCAATGTATGCCAAAACCAATACAGTACTGTAAAGTAAAATAAAGTAAAATGGAAGCTCTAAAAAAAAAAATGAATTTTTAAAAAGCAATGAAAAAAAAAAAACAACTAATGGTCATTGAAGGACCGAGCCACCTGTGTCATTTCCCTTAATTCTCACAGTAGCATTTCAGATGGGTGATACCTCCAGGGAACCAAGGGCAAGAAGCGAGAGGGTGTCTGTGAAGACCCAGGCAGAGATTTCTGACTCCCATCACCTTTCTGCCCACGTACCTCTGTTTCTTTCACTGCCACACCACTTGAAGCTCAGCAGGACCTCAGGCTAACCCTCCCTCCTGCCCTGCATTGGCCTCCTTGTTCTTCATAGGAAATGAGGAGGATGTAGAATGGACTGCTCACCAGTACGATTTTGCTTGCATGCTAAGTTGCTTCAGTCATGTCTGACTTTTTGCAACCAACCCCATGGGCTGTAGCCTGCCAGGCTCCTCTGGCCATGGGATTCTCCAGGCAAGAATACTGGAGTGGGTTACATGCCCTCCTCCAGGGGATCTTCCCAACCCAGGGATCAAACGCACATCTCCTGCATCTGCTGCATTGCAGGCGTATTCTTTACCACTGAGCCTCCAGGGAAGCCCACGATCTTTCCTACCCATTCTTATTTGAGGAGGGTCCTTTGCTTACATAACAGAAATAAAGAATGTTAAAACTAATCCTGTATAGCCTAGCACTTATCTACAAGTTTTAATCATTGCTTTGCAGATCAGTTTTTCCATTAACCTATGAGGTGCTTGAGTGCAGGAACCACAGCTCTTGGACCATGGTGTGCAGGTCACTGCCCCAGGCACGAGGTCACATTTCCTTCTTCTGCTTTGTGTGCAGGTGCTTATGATGCCCCAGGTTAAATATGAGAAAGCAAAACAGAAACTGGGTTCCTGCTGCCAGGAGGGAGCTGCAGGGTTTGATTCTTCTTCCCAAGACCATTCTGAATAGAGCGGACTATTGACCCAAAGGATGTGGGGAAAACCCTAGAGCTGGAGGTCCAGTATCACTGTCTGTTTTAAAATATATTAAGGAACCAGAAAAGCGGACTAAGTGAAGTTTCTGAACATACCATCAGACAGCCTTGTGGTGTGGATCTCATTTATGGAATCATCTTGCTAATTAAACGAAACTGACTTAACTAAGACAATTGCAGCTTAGATTGTTAAGGTAACCAGAAAGGCAGAGGGAGAGAGAGGCTGTTCAAAATGAGGACACGTCTCTCAGCCTTCCTACCTTCCCTCCCTAGGTGAGCAGAAATGGCTCACGTCTGCTGTTTAAACCTCTTTTTATACACACTTTGTCGCCTCGTTTCATGGAATCGCATGCGTCTCTAACCTCTACTTATGTACTAAAATGCATGACAATCTGTTCAGAGTTAATCCCACTTGAAAATTAGGCAACTGCCAAATTGTTTCAGCCTGGGAGAAAGGGACAAACTCATCTTCTGGGCTGTCGGTGGGCCTTGAGTCAGGACACCAAATTCTGTCAGAAACGATTCGCCTTCTTAAGTCAGCAAGACATAAACAAACAACAACACAAACTGGAAAATGCCAAGCACTGAAGTTGAAACTGAGACCTCGCGTTTCTCACTGATGTGAGAAAGCACAACACGCTTTTGGAAATTGTCAGCACACAGGTGCACAGGAAACCCAGCGGCTCTCACTCACCTTTTGGCTCCTTCCCAGGTCCTGTGTCAGCAGGGACTGTGGCTGCCCTGCCAGTGAGGGGCCTTATGATTTTAATGAAACATGCAGCAGAGATAAGTTTGGGGTGGGTGTCTCCTGAAATGCCAAGTACCCTCAGGAAGGGTCACTTTAATTACATGTACATCGCTTTTCTCATAAATACGGAAACCCAAGATATAAGGAAAGAGGAAGCTTAATGGTGTGTGTTTGTGTGTTAGTGTGTGTGTTTCCCCAGAGCTGTGTGCAGGAGGCAGGATCGGGTTATTGACTTGGAAGGACTCAGACTCTAACTCCGAGATGCCCTTATGTTGGCCCGTGGAGTCCACGCTGCCTCTTGCAGCCTGAGTTGCTTCCTAGAATCATGCTGCTGGGTCCCTCTTATGACTTGTAAAATCAGAAACTCCAAGGACTGCAACCATGAAATTAAAAGACATTTGCTCCTTGGAAGGAAAACTACAACAAACCTAGATAGCATATTAAAAAGCAGAGACATTACTTTACCAACAAAGGTTCATAAGCCAAGGTTACGGTTTTTCCAGTAATCATGGGCAGAGGTGGATGTGAGAGTTGGACCATAAAGAAGGCGGAGTGGTGAAGAATTAACGCTTTCGAATTGTGGTGTTGAAGAAGACTTTTGAGAGTCCCTTGGACATCAAAGAGATCAAATCAGTCAATCCTGTAGGAAATCAGCCCTCAGTATTCACTAGAAGGATTGATGCTAAAGCTCCAATACTTTGGCCACCTGATGCAAAGAACTGACTCATTGGAAAAGACCCTGATGCTGGGAAAGATTGAAAGCAGGAGGAGAAAGGGACAACCGAAGGTGAGATGGTTGGATGGCATCACCGACTCAGTGGACAACAGTTTGAACAGAATCCGGGAGATAATGAAAGACAGGGAAGCCTGGCGTGTGGTCGTTCATGAGGCTGCCAAGAGTCGGAGATGACTTAGCGACGGAGAAACAGCAAGAAGGACATATTTCAGAATCAATGTTTCTAAAGAGCTGCCCAGGTTATTTCGATTCTTGTCTTTGTTTAGCAACTCTTTATTTAAATCCTTTATTTTATAAATGAAAAGAGTAAAATGTTAGAGACTTTTGCAGAAGTCGCCCCGGGCCACTCATCTGGTGAGCGGTGAAGTCCCATCCCTCCCCATGCAGGCCTCCTGATTCCGGCCGCAGCTGCCTCCCCGGTGCCCCGAGGACCTCAGACGACACAGACACGTGGTCCGCCTGACTCAGGTTTCACTTTGAAAGCCTTTTGTTTATCAAGAAGGAATCTCTTTTCCCCTGGCAGGCTGCCTTCTCTTCCACCACAAATAATGATTCCTTTCAAACAAAGCTAAGCTTTTCTAAAGCTTGGAAAATCCATCCTAATCACAGTTTAGTTTCCTTCTTGTAAGTTCTCTGAAGAGATTAAGCCATCTCCCTGCTGGGCTGTATGGAAGGGAAGTTGTCCCGCATCTCGTTGTCATTGTGGAGTATTGATGGGGTAGTTTTATGGGCAATAATCCACTTAATTTCCTTCACTTGTCTGAAACTGTAAAGAATGTTATGATGACCTAGGGCAGGGCCTGGCAAATTTGTTCTTTAAAGGTCAAGGAGTAAGTGTTTTCTTGGCCCAATGGTCTCTGGAGACTACTCGTTGCTGCTGTTGGCGGGCAGCCATGGGCAGCACCTGAGCAAATGGGTGTGACTGAGTGCCAATAAAACTTTATTTACAAAATCAGGTGACAAGTGGGATCTGACCTGCAGAGCATGGTGTGCTGACCTTTGGTCTAGGAAATCCAAAGGGGGAAAAAGAAAAACAACAGAAAAACAATAATTTGTCTTAGTAACTCAGAGTCTAGGTTAGATGGAAGACCTGAGTTTGAAGTAAACAATACAGAAGTTCAAAAGAACTGCCTAGTTTTCAAGTTAAAAGGGTCATGCAAAAGTCACTGTCAGGCCAAGGTCCAGAGGTGGCGGAGGAAAGGTAGGAAGTGCTGGGGACCAGGCCGGGGGTTTTGGTTTCTGACCTCTCCTGGGGCTCCTTACACCCACATGGCCAAAGCCCCCGCCCACTCAGGAAATTTCTGGAATTCTCTATACAGTGTTCCTCCAAGCCCTCTGCACAGAGGGCTCAACAGGGGGCTGCCTTCAAAACGAACACACAGAGGAATTCTCCCAAAACCACAGAGCATGTATTGAAAAGGTGCATTTGGATTCAGGAAGCAATAATTTGGTAACAGGGCCCTGTTTCAGAGAGTCTTGTTAATTTTCTCGATCATTATTGTTCTGTTTCCTTTTGCTTATTGAAGCAATTTTCTAATAACTTGGAAAAAGACTCATTTCGTATTATCTCCATGCTTTTTACGTTTATGATTTTGTTGGTGGTGGTTTTCAGTTGATAAGTCATGTCTGACTCTTTGCAACCCCATGGACTGCTTCCCTGTCCTTCACCCTCTCCCAGAGTTTTCTCAGATTCATGTCCATTGAGTCAGTGATGCCATCCAACCATCTTATCCTCTGTCGCCCCCTTCTCCTGCTGCCCTCAATCTTTCCCAGCATCAGGGTCTTTTCCTCCTCACATTGGGTGCCCAGAGTACTGAGCTTTAGCTCCAGCAACAGTCTTTCCACTTATTATTTTATTAATACAGTTTTCAATTAATAAATTCTATTAGTGTAAGCATTAGTGCCTTGCATAAAATCATCTTATAATCCAGTTAATCTTTGCACACACTGCCTCTCACAAGCTGCTTTTCCACCAGGAGCTACCTGCTTACCAGCCTCCGCTCGCTGATCCTCCGGACACTCAGACCTGACTCCTTCAGAACCGCCCAGCGGCCTCCAGGCTCAGGGCCTTTACACTGCTGTCTGCTCTGCTTGGAACCCATTCCCTGCACACATCTGTGTAGCCCTCCAGTCAATTTCCTACAAGTCTTTTCTCAAAGTCCACCTAATCAGAGAGAACATGCCCACCTAACCTGATCAGAATGGCATCCACAGGCTGTCTCTCACTTTACACTGCTTTATTGTAATCCTCAGCATTGATCAAGCCCTTCTCAGCCACCTCCCATTACTTGGAAGTATGCTAAGAAGAGCAGGGACTTAGCTTCTGTTTCCTGCTGTATCCTTGGCACCTAGAACAGTGGCTGACATGTAGTAGACTGGCAATCCGTTTTTGTAGTTGGACCTGTTATGACAGTAGAAGCAAGTGACAGCTTTTCTTTACCTGGGCTCCAAAATCACTGCGGATGGTGACTGCAGCCTTGAAAGTAAAAGATGCTTGTTTCTTGGAAGGAAAACTATGACAGACCTAGACAGTGTATTAAAAAGCAAAGATATAACTTCGCTGGCAAAGGTCCATTTAGTCAAAGCTATGGTTTTTCCAATAGTCAGGTACGGATGTGAGAGCTGGACCTTAAAAAAGGCTGAGTGCCAAAGAATTGGTGCTTTCAAATTGTGGTGCAGGAGAAGACTCTTGAGAGTCCCTTAGACAGAAAACAGATCAAACTAGTCAATCCTAAAGAAAATCAACCCTGAATCCTCTGTGGGAGGACTGATGCTGAAGGATAAGAATGGTTAGATAGTATCACCGATGCAATGGACATGAACTTGAGCAAACTACAGGAAATAGCTGAGGAGAGGGAAGCCTGGCATGCTGCAGTCCAGGGGATCACAAAGAGTGGGACATGACTCAGTGACTGAAAAATGAACAACTGTTGAGATGCTTGTTTCTTGGAAGGAAAACTATGACAGACCTAGACAGTGTATTAAAAAGCAAAGATATAACTTCGCTGGCAAAGGTCCATTTAGTCAAAGCTATGGTTTTTCCAATAGTCAGGTACGGATGTGAGAGCTGGACCTTAAAAAAGGCTGAGTGCCAAAGAATTGGTGCTTTCAAATTGTGGTGCAGGAGAAGACTCTTGAGAGTCCCTTAGACAGAAAACAGATCAAACTAGTCAATCCTAAAGAAAATCAACCCTGAATCCTCTGTGGGAGGACTGATGCTGAAGGATAAGAATGGTTAGATAGTATCACCGATGCAATGGACATGAACTTGAGCAAACTACAGGAAATAGCTGAGGAGAGGGAAGCCTGGCATGCTGCAGTCCAGGGGATCACAAAGAGTGGGACATGACTCAGTGACTGAAAAATGAACAACTGTTGCGACAATGTGGGGTTGGAGCCACTTAATAATATTTGATGAAGTTAATGGCCTGGGGAAATTCATGAAGAATAGTAAGCCTGAGATTTTACGTGAGAAACTGTCCTAATTTTGCTGGTAATTGGCAAGCATCTCAGGCAAGTCCCTTAGGAAAACCTTAACACAGAGCCATGCATTTTCCCAACCTCTTGCAATCTTCTCCTGTGTTTGGGCACATGGCAACATAATGTGGGGTTCGCTGGTCTGTCCTCCCTGCCCCTGAGTTCCGAATTCCACACCCTCCTTTTCCTCTTGCTGGCTCCCAAGACCACGGGACACCCTCTCACCTATGCGGAGTCTTCTCCCCTGTGTCCCCATCCTCATTTACCCCTCGTAGTGACGACTTAGCTTTTCTCTCCAAATCCCTGTGGAGCAACACAGGATAAATGTGAGTAGTTTGTTGTTGATAACAGTAGTCTGTTATCCTTCAGGTAACTTCCCTGGTGGCTCAGATGGTAAAGCATCTGACTATAATTCAGGAGACCCGGGTTAAATCCCTGGGTTGGGAAGATCCCCTGGAGAAGGAAATGGCACCCCACTCCAGTACTCTTGCCTGGAAAATCCCATGGATGGAGGAACCTGGTGGGCTACAGTCCATAGAGTCGCAAAGAGTCGGACACGACTGAGCAACTTCACTTCACTTTTCAGCCTGTTGTTGAGGGTCCTTGGTGTGGGGGGGATCTTCAGAGTCCATGCGGGTATAATTTCCCCACCGCTGGTTGCTCGCTGAGCCCTCCAGCCTGCAATGAGTGTAGGAGCATTGGAGCATGGAGACCTCCTGGCAGGTGGAGAATGTACGACACAAGTCAGATGGGCTGAGAGTAATGTAACATCAGTGTCAGGAAAGCAACGCTCACTGGAACACTTCTCCTGGCCTTCCCTCCACAACCACCCAAGGCTTCAACTAATGTGATTTTGGAAGATGCTCTTGTTTCACAGTCCAAAATACTTGGGGGAAAAAAAGGCATAAAATTGACGTGATGGCTTGGTTTTTCTCCCCGGCCCCTCGGGAGATTCCTCTTTAAAAACTTACATATGTTCCCTTTTATTATTTTACTTGCAAAGAAGGGAATTTGAACCTATGGAATTATAATAATTGCACATCAAGCAAACCCAACTCTGAGAACTATTTCTGTACACACATTAAACTAATTTATACACTGAAAGCCCTGACCAATGGGTTGACAGAGGGGCCTAGAGAAATACTAATCATTCCCACTTCAACTATCCTCTCACTAGAATATTTCTGTTTTCTTGTAGGCAAAATAATTCTGAAAAAAAAAAAAAATCGACACTATTTCCCAGATCATGTTAGTCAGTCACACCTAGTTTTGCTATGTCTGTTTCCATCTTTTTAGAAACATTATACAGCTTCAGAAAAACATCTATTTCTGCTTTATTGACTATGCCAAGTCCTTTGGCTATATGGATCACAATAAACTGTGGAAGATTCTTAAAGAGATGGGAATACCAGACCACCTGACCTGCCTCTTGAGAAACCTGTATGCAGGTCAGGAAGCAACATTTAGAACTGGACATGGAACAACAGACTGGTTCCAAATAGGAAAAGGAGTATGTCAAGGCTGCAAGTGTGTGTTTCCCCAGAGCTGTGTGCAGGAGGCAGGATCGGGTTATTGACTTGGAAGGACTCAGACTCTAACTCCGAGATGCCCTTATGTTGGCCCGTGGAGTCCACGCTGCCTCTTGCAGCCTGAGTTGCTTCCTAGAATCATGCTGCTGGGTCCCTCTTATGACTTGTAAAATCAGAAACTCCAAGGACTGCAACCATGAAATTAAAAGACATTTGCTCCTTGGAAGGAAAACTACAACAAACCTAGATAGCATATTAAAAAGCAGAGACATTACTTTACCAACAAAGGTTCATAAGCCAAGGTTACGGTTTTTCCAGTAATCATGGGCAGAGGTGGATGTGAGAGTTGGACCATAAAGAAGGCGGAGTGGTGAAGAATTAACGCTTTCGAATTGTGGTGTTGAAGAAGACTTTTGAGAGTCCCTTGGACATCAAAGAGATCAAATCAGTCAATCCTGTAGGAAATCAGCCCTCAGTATTCACTAGAAGGATTGATGCTAAAGCTCCAATACTTTGGCCACCTGATGCAAAGAACTGACTCATTGGAAAAGACCCTGATGCTGGGAAAGATTGAAAGCAGGAGGAGAAAGGGACAACCGAAGGTGAGATGGTTGGATGGCATCACCGACTCAGTGGACAACAGTTTGAACAGAATCCGGGAGATAATGAAAGACAGGGAAGCNCACCTGATGCAAAGAACTGACTCATTGGAAAAGACCCTGATGCTGGGAAAGATTGAAAGCAGGAGGAGAAAGGGACAACCGAAGGTGAGATGGTTGGATGGCATCACCGACTCAGTGGACAACAGTTTGAACAGAATCCGGGAGATAATGAAAGACAGGGAAGCCTGGTGTGTGGTCGTTCATGAGGCTGCCAAGAGTCGGAGATGACTTAGCGACGGAGAAACAGCAAGAAGGACATATTTCAGAATCAATGTTTCTAAAGAGCTGCCCAGGTTATTTCGATTCTTGTCTTTGTTTAGCAACTCTTTATTTAAATCCTTTATTTTATAAATGAAAAGAGTAAAATGTTAGAGACTTTTGCAGAAGTCGCCCCGGGCCACTCATCTGGTGAGCGGTGAAGTCCCATCCCTCCCCATGCAGGCCTCCTGATTCCGGCCGCAGCTGCCTCCCCGGTGCCCCGAGGACCTCAGACGACACAGACACGTGGTCCGCCTGACTCAGGTTTCACTTTGAAAGCCTTTTGTTTATCAAGAAGGAATCTCTTTTCCCCTGGCAGGCTGCCTTCTCTTCCACCACAAATAATGATTCCTTTCAAACAAAGCTAAGCTTTTCTAAAGCTTGGAAAATCCATCCTAATCACAGTTTAGTTTCCTTCTTGTAAGTTCTCTGAAGAGATTAAGCCATCTCCCTGCTGGGCTGTATGGAAGGGAAGTTGTCCCGCATCTCGTTGTCATTGTGGAGTATTGATGGGGTAGTTTTATGGGCAATAATCCACTTAATTTCCTTCACTTGTCTGAAACTGTAAAGAATGTTATGATGACCTAGGGCAGGGCCTGGCAAATTTGTTCTTTAAAGGTCAAGGAGTAAGTGTTTTCTTGGCCCAATGGTCTCTGGAGACTACTCGTTGCTGCTGTTGGCGGGCAGCCATGGGCAGCACCTGAGCAAATGGGTGTGACTGAGTGCCAATAAAACTTTATTTACAAAATCAGGTGACAAGTGGGATCTGACCTGCAGAGCATGGTGTGCTGACCTTTGGTCTAGGAAATCCAAAGGGGGAAAAAGAAAAACAACAGAAAAACAATAATTTGTCTTAGTAACTCAGAGTCTAGGTTAGATGGAAGACCTGAGTTTGAAGTAAACAATACAGAAGTTCAAAAGAACTGCCTAGTTTTCAAGTTAAAAGGGTCATGCAAAGNTGGACTGCAAGGAGATCCAACCAGTCCATCCTAAATGAGATCAGTCCTGGGTGTTCATTGGAAGGACTGATGTTGAAGCTGAAACTCCAATACTTTGGCCACCTGATGCAAAGAGCTGACTCATTTGAAAATACCCTGATGCTGGGAAAGATTGAGGGCAAGAGGAGAAGGGGACGACAGAGGATGAGATGGTTGGATGACATCATCAACTCAATGGACACGGGTTTGGGTGGGCTCTGGGAGTTGGTGATGGACAGGGAGGCCTGGCATGCTGTGGTTTATGGGGTTGGAAAGAGTCGGACACAACTGAGTGACTGAAGTGAACTGAACTGACACAGCTATGAAGTTTGTCAGCATCAAAAAGCTTGTCCAGTGAGTAAAAAATTGTCTATATCAAGGTTGGATGGCATCATTGATTCAATGGACATGAGTCTGAGCAAACTCCAGGAGAGTCGGACACAACTGAGTGACTGAAGTGAACTGAACTGACACAGCTATGAAGTTTGTCAGCATCAAAAAGCTTGTCCAGTGAGTAAAAAATTGTCTATATCAAGGTTGGATGGCATCATTGATTCAATGGACATGAGTCTGAGCAAACTCCAGGCGATAGTAAAGGACCAGAAAGCCTGGCGTGCTGCAGTCCACGGGGTCACAAAGAGTTTGACCCAATGAGTGAGTAAGCACCAGTTCATGCACCCTTTACATTTTTAGCCCAATGGTCTTAAGTTTGCTCTCCAGATCTAGAGGAGAGTCCCAGGAGCCTGAGTCAGGCATAAGTGTTGGGGAGTTGCGGAGAGGTGCATGGGAGGCAGGCATGGTTGGTCTGCATGGCTGAGGAACAAACCCAACAGCCAAGTGGATGGAACCTGGTCCCTGCCTGTTAAGGAACCAACTCCATGAGAGGCTCTGCCTGGGATGCTTTCAGTGAGGCTGGACCTGCAGTTACCTAGCACTGGGCTGCAGGGGTAAGAGCAGGGCTCAGATCCCCCCATGAGCCCACATGCAGCACGCACACACACACACACACACACACACACACACACACACACGCACATGAACTCCTCTTCTCCTCCGTCTGTTCTATCCACTGCCTTCCACCTCCTCTCCAGAGGACTCCTCTGGCCTTCTGGATGTTGCAGCAAAGGAAGGGTGCTGAGCAGGGAGAGTGGAAATATGTCAGCCTAGAGCTCAGTGGACAGTGGACGTGCCTTGGTGGTTTTGGCAGAGGGAGGGATTCCGTGGGTCAAGAGATTCAGAGAGGGGGCGGGAGGCAGGGTACAGTGTGGAGGTGAGTGCAGAGGGGTGCGAGGAAGGGAGAACAGCAGCTGGAACAAGGGTCATCAGGTCCACTCTCAGCCTAACGGCCAGAGGGGGGACCTCCCTCCCGGTGGGCAGAGGCTATTGGTCCTCCCTTACCTGCTGGATGGCAGCAGAAAGGTCTGGGCTCAAAGACTCTCTACCATGTGCTCAGTTTCGTGGCTCCTCTGCAAAATGGTGCAGGAGCTGGAAGGGTTGAGAAGAGATGCCCGCATGCATCCTCCTGCCGCTGGATCCGTGGGACCTGCTGGGAGTCAAGGGCACGGCCCTCGGGGCAAGGCAGAGGGAGGGATTCCGTGGGTCAAGAGATTCAGAGAGGGGGCGGGAGGCAGGGTACAGTGTGGAGGTGAGTGCAGAGGGGTGCGAGGAAGGGAGAACAGCAGCTGGAACAAGGGTCATCAGGTCCACTCTCAGCCTAACGGCCAGAGGGGGGACCTCCCTCCCGGTGGGCAGAGGCTATTGGTCCTCCCTTACCTGCTGGATGGCAGCAGAAAGGTCTGGGCTCAAAGACTCTCTACCATGTGCTCAGTTTCGTGGCTCCTCTGCAAAATGGTGCAGGAGCTGGAAGGGTTGAGAAGAGATGCCCGCATGCATCCTCCTGCCGCTGGATCCGTGGGACCTGCTGGGAGTCAAGGGCACGGCCCTCGGGGCAATCAGAGTCTGCGCTGGAAACAAGGCCACCAGATCTAAGCCCAGGGGTCCTGTGGTGTGCAGAGCACTTCCTAAAAAGCAGACTCTGAGGACAGCAGGGCTGCTGCTCAGAGAAGTCAAACCACCAGCCCAGGGACCCACAGCAGGTCAGCAGAGACCTGGATCCCACAGGCGTTAGAAGTGATGGGCAGTGACTGAGGAGGCTCCCAGGGGACCCAAGGTAAAGAACCTGCCTGCAATACAGGAGATGTGGGTTTGATCCTTGGGCCCAAGAGATTCCCCTGGAGAAGGAAATGGCAACTCATGCCAGTATTCTTGCCTGGGGCATTCCTTTGACAGAGGAGCCTGGTGGGCTGCAGTCCATGGGGTCGCAAAGAGTCGAGCACAACTGAGTGACTGAACAATGAGCAACTATCAGATGTGGGGAAATTATTTTTAATTTTGAAAACAATGAAAAGTGCTAAATATAAATTGTAACACAAAAATATTGACTCTGAACACTGACAGGTGGAGAACTGGACAAATATAGGAATGGAGGAAAATGGAGGTATAAACAGTTTTAGGGTGAAAGGGCTTTTTAAGCAGTGAGCAAAGGGATGATGTATGTGATAAATTATGTCAGGACAAAAGACCATCAAATTGGGGAAAATGTCATACTTCTGCTTCATGTTGTATTCAATTTTAGGCACAAAGAGAGATGAAATTGTTGCAATCTCCCAAAAGATTATTATACTAATGTTTTGAACTTTTTATACTTTTCACTACTTCTTTGAAGCAGCTAGTGACTCTGTCAAATGGCAGTGATAAGACTTCACTTGACTGATTTTTAGCTTCTAGTCTCCCCCTATTTACTGGTCTTTAACTTGAGATACTTGTCATCATTTAAGAAAATATATTCCTATTCCAATTCATTAGTGTTTTGATAAGGACTTGTAAGGTTGTTAACATTTCTTTTTAGTCTCTGTAAAAATCCCCTATAAAACAGATTTGTTGGGCCCTTAGAGTATTTCTATTTTTAAGACTTTTGAAATATATTATCAGATTATCTTCCAGAATCCTTACCTCGCATTTAGAGGCACAGTCTAACTGTGTCACAGTCTTTCATCTAACTGTTTTAGCGTTCTGAAGCACATTAGAAGTTTATATTATGGTGTACATACTCTTCTACCTGCGGGCCCACATAAGATCAAGTGACCGTGAAATATCCCAGGTATTTTTCCAGGGTTTCTTTAAGCACAAAGAATTCAAATTTAAACTTATTTCCTTTCTTTTGTTCACGAGAGTTAAATGTGTTTGAAATATTTCTGTACATACCTCTAGAGCACTGTCATTATGCTTCCTAACAGCTAGATAGGATTTCATGAATAGAGGCAGCACCAATTATTCAAATAGTAGCCTATTGATGGGCACTTAGCTAGTTTTCAGCACTCTGCTATCACCTCGGTGCTGGGGAACATAACACTGTAAATCCATCACTTCATAAACCTGCAAACATACCCACAGAAACTCCAAACTGTACAGACCTTGTCCAAGGCTACATGAAACTGTAATGCTCAGAGCTATTGCTGAATTTTCCTTCAGAAGTATTTTAATGACAAATAATCCCACCATGCATGTCTGACTGGCCACTGATGGACTGCTAACAGTGTTATGACGTTCCCAGTCTTTGCTGATCCCAGAGGTTAAAAACTATGCCTTGTGTTTTATTGTATCACTCGTTTCTTACTGTGAGAGAAGATGGACATCTTTTCCTATGGGTAAGAGCCATTTGCATTTCTTCTCTTGTGCATTTCTTCAACTATTTTTCACTCAGGTTTCCATTGTTTTGTTTGTCATTTCATTAAAAATTTTCTTGAGTTCTTTAGGTATGATGGATCTCAGTCCTTTTTGTGATAGGACCTATAAATACAGTTTTCTTGCTTATGATTTTGCTTATATGATTATTTTTATGCACAAGGGTTTATTTGTAGTTTATTTTTTGTTTAGTCAACTTTATCATTATCTTCCTATGTGAGTTTTTAATTGTGAGCTGTATTACAATGGTCTTTCTGAATGTGTGTGTGTGTGTGTGTGTGTATGCTTGGTCATATCTGACTCTTTGCAACCCCATGGACTATAGCCCATCAAGCTCTGTCCATGGAATTTTCCAGGCAAGAATACTGGAGTATATTGCAAGTTCCTTTTTCAGGGGATCTTCCAGACCCAGGGATCGAACCCACTTCTCTTATGCCTCCTGCATTGGCGGGCGGGTTCTTTATCATTTGAGACAACCGGGGAAGCTCATCTTCCTGTACAAAGCTATAATGTCATGTCCCTGTGCTTCTTTTAGTATATTTGTGCTTTTACTTTTTAAATTCTTTCTCATTTTTTGTATGTAAATCTTTGATCATATGTTTAAGTCAATGATCAATAGATCATTGATCTCTCTTTAATTATTTTCATCAAAACTACATTGAAGTCATTGCTCTGTAACAGCCTAGAGGGAAGGAGTAGGAAGGGAGGTGAAAAGTGGGGGTTCAGGAGGGAGGAAAAATATATATATACCCATGGCCAATTCATGCTGANTATATGTAAATCTTTGATCATATGTTTAAGTCAATGATCAATAGATCATTGATCTCTCTTTAATTATTTTCATCAAAACTACATTGAAGTCATTGCTCTGTAAAGGCCTAGAGGGAAGGAGTAGGAAGGGAGGTGAAAAGTGGGGGTTCAGGAGGGAGGAAAAATATATATATACCCATGGCCAATTCATACTGATGTATGGGAAAAATCATCACAGTTTTGTAAAGTAATTATCCACCAATTGAAATCAAAAAAATAAAAAAATAAATATGTTGAAGACATTTTTCAAATTTAAAGATATTTTCCTAGTTATTATTTTAATAACTTTAACGCATTGTAGTTAAAGATGTTGTCTTTTACTATTATTCATTTTGAAACGCATTGAGTTTTATTTTGACCTAATATATGACTACTTGTTATGAATCCTGGAAAGCCTCCATAAGAGAGCAGAGATTGATCTACAGGAGTCAAACGCACTCTCTCTGTGATGTCTTCTTTAGTCATATTGGGCTAAATGGTGGGTTTTTTCAGTTCCATCAACTGTCTCCTTTCTCTCTTCTCAGTGTTCTGTTCAGATTAGTGCTCGTCCTCACAAACAGAGCTGATGGGAGTGTGATGACGGGGTGAAACGCAGTGCATGTATGATGGGCCTTGATGACGGAGAAGGCAATGGCACCCCACTCCAGTATCTTGCCTGGAAAATCCCATGGGTGGAGGAGCCTGGTCGGCTGCAGTCCATGGGGTCGCAAAGAGTCAGACACAACTGATCAACTTCACTTTCACTTTTCACTTTCATGCATTGGAGAAGGAAATGGCAACCCACTCCAGTGTTCTTGCCTGGATAATCCCAGGGACGGGGGAGCCTGGTGGGCTGCTGTCTATGGGGTCACACAGAGTCGGACATGACTGAAGCGACTTAGCAGCAGCAGCAGCAGCAGCCTTGATGAAGTGAAGTGCTCAGGATGAAAGGTTCTGTAGGTGGTGCTTGCCTCCCTGGATGGCCCTTGACTCCCTGGATGATGTAACCCAGGAAGCCAGGTGACTGGGCTCTTGTAGGTGGATTCTGACCACTTGAAGTCTGACAGACAGATTCCTCTTTTCTTGCCTTACAGGAACTTTTTGAGGTGTAATTTCTCCTTGAAAAATCAAGCCAAAAAACATCCTATACTGAAAGAACACAATTGCTGAAACCCCTGAGAGGCCGGCCCTGAACCATGGCCTATTGTATCGCCCCAAACCTCCCTTTGACTCCCTTCTTTTTTCCTCAGTTTCACAGCCTTGGGATTGAGACTGTGTCAGCGTTTTAATCCATGCTTTATTATGTTTTTTCCTAGGAGACCCAGGCAAAGGAAATAGTCATACTTATTTTTTATTCACTTGATTAATGGCTGGAGAGAGATAAACCAGAGACAGGAGTTAATATATTTTACTCCTATTATGTTTCTATTTCAGCATGTATCTCATAATTTCTTCTTTAAAATGTCACTGATAAGTTATTTTGTGCATGAATTCTCACAACTTTTCATATCATTATTCATAAAGTATTTATTGAAACCTACAAACTGTCAGGCCTTGACCTTGGATATAGCAATAAACGAAAGTAACTAAAATTCCTGCCCTCAAGTATTTAGATTCTAGTATTTATCCACTGTGGAGTTCAGCATTATAAAATAGTATCTTTAGGTCATTTTATGTTTATGGAGTGAATTCCATCTTGTCTCACCTTAAGGTCACTGCTTACTTAAGTCTTGCATATGCCATTATGCTATGTCTATTGATTTAATTTCAACCTTCCTCAATTATTTTTGTTTTAGATGTGTCTTTTTATACAGCATAGAGTAGGATTTGTTATTTTGTTTTGTTATTCTTCCTGAAAATCTTTTGTATAATAGATAAGATTATCTATTCATTGATTAGTAAGGCAGATATGCTTGAGCTTGGCTTTCATATAAGTCAAAGTTCAACTTGAGACACAGAACCATTGGGTTATTTACCTTAAAGTATTTATTGCAAGGGAATGACTAATAGAGTTGTGGGGGTCATGAAGTGAGCCCAGAATCTGGGAAGCAGTCCATCAGAAGAGGAAAGTTGGAACTCTGAAGCACAGAGCAAACCTCCTTCCCAGTCTGCCATCCCTCCAAGCACAGACCTAACCAGAAGACAGCAAATGAGCCACTTTTCCACACAGAGGGTCTTTTTGGAGGAGGGCATTGGACAAGAGGGAGAGAGGTTGGCAGAGCAAAGATCCCCCCATGAAATATAAAAAAGATGGAGGCAATGGAACACGGACTTCTGTCCTTAGATCCCCAAGAACCAACCCTTACAAACCTTCCCATGGGGTCACGTCAGCAATGTGTGCTGACTACCCATGACTTGGCCTCTATCCTGTCTTTACGTATGACCAGTACCAACCCTGCCCTCCACCAAGCAGAAGCCCTTGGAAACTTGTAGCCAGCATCCTTGACGGCTACTACAGCCAGTCAATGGCAGTCTGAGACAAGCATATTCCAGCCACATCTGCAAACTGAGCTAAGGGGTTGAGCATAAAGAGATTATGAAAGAAAACAATAAAGCAAAGATTGAAAGGCTTTTCAGACAGAGGAAAGAGCAAACAAAGACTGAACACAGGTTGTGTTTTCCTTCAGAGAGCTGCATAATCAGTGCAGACTTGAGTAGAAAGGTCCAGAAGCAGCCCTGGGAGAATGCGCCCAAATGCAGCTCATGAACGTGGTCACTTTTCTCTCCACTGCAGCTGTGACCCGAAAGTTAGACTCTGGCACTGTGACTTTCGAGGGAAACTTTCATGCAGAGTTACTGGTCAGCAGCTTTTGCCTGTGATCCAGCAGCACCCTGGGGTGGTCCTACTAAAGTGGGATTCTTTTATTTAATGAACATAATCTAAAAACTTCATGCACAATCCATTCATTCATTTACTCATTCTTTTATAAATTAAGTTCAGTTCAGTTCAGTCACTCAGTCGTGTCCGACCCTTTCAGACCCCATGAACTGCAGCACGCCAGGCCTCCCTGTCCATCACCAACGCTCGGGGTTCACTCAAATTCATGTCCATCAAGTCGGTGATGCCATCCAGCCATCTCATCCTCTGTCATCCCCTTCTCCTTCTGCCCCCAATCCCTCCCAGCATCAGGGTCTTTTCCAATGAGTCAACTCTTCGCATGAGGTGGCCAAAGTACCGGAGTTTCAGCATTAGCATCATTCCTTCCAAAGAACACCCAGGGTTGATCTCCTTGAGAATGGACTGGTTGGATCTCCTTGCAGTCCANCAGTGCATTTTCTTGGCAAAACTCTATTAGTCTTTGCCCTGCTTCATTCCACATTCCAAGGCCAAATTTGCTTGTTACTCCAGGTGTTTCTTGACTTCCTACTTTTGCATTCCAGTCCCCTATAACAAAAAGGACATCTTTTTTTGTGTTAGTTCTACAATGTCTTGTAGGTCTTCATAGACCCATTCAACTTCAGCTTCTTCAGCATTAGTGGTTGGGGCATAGACTTGGATTATCGTGATATTGAATGGTTTGCCTTGGAAACGAACAGAGATCATTCTGTCGTTTTTGAGATTGCATCCAAGTACTGCATTTTGTACTCTTTTGTTGATCATGATGGCTACTCCATTTCTTCTGAGGGATTCCTGCTCGCAGTAGTAGATATAATGGTCATCTGAGTTAAATTCACCCATTCCAGTCCATTTTAGTTTCCTGATTCCTAGAATGTCGACGTTCACCCTTGCCATCTCTTGTTTGACCACTTCCAATTTGCCTTAATTCATGGACATGACATTTCAGGTTCCTATGCAATATTGCTCTTTACAACATTGTACTTTGTTTCTATCACCAGTTTCATCCACAGCTGGTTATCGTTTTTGCTTTGGCTCCATCCTTTCATTCCTTCTGGAGTTATTTCTCCACTGATCTCCAGTAGTATATTGGGCACCTACTGACCTGGGGAGTTCCTCATTCAGTATCCTATTATTTTGCCTTTTCATACTGTTCATTTTATAAATTAGTTTCTTCTAAAATACAGTTTCACTGCTATGTTTCTAGAGACAGAATCAGGGTCTGGTACATCTTAGGCATGCTATAAATATCTTTTTGGGTAAATGAGTAAACAAATTGAGCAGATTATTATTAAAATGTGTATTGAGGTATAGACAATTCAAAAAGATTCCATTCCAGCTGTCAGGGCATTGTGTGCGGGAGGCAGTCACATCTACTGTATAACACAGCAGGTAAGTACCCGTCCCTAGCAATACTTTTCTCCTCAGTCTCTCCTTTCCCTCTTAAGCTTTCAATTAATGTGAATTTGCTGTTGCCTCTAGAATCGATATCAGAGAACTTCCTGGTGGTCCAGTGGTTAGGACTCGGTGATTTCATTGCTTAGGGTACAGGTTCAACCCTTGGATGGGGAACTAAGAGCCAGCAGCCCATGCAGCCAAAATAAACAACCAATGTTCAATGCGAAATTATGTTTAAAAAGTAAAGTCTGTATCAGAGCAGACGTGGCTCCTAAGTCAATTCAGACGTCCAACTCTGCGACACCGTGCACGGTAACCCACCAGGCTCCTCTGTCCATGGGATTCCCCAGGCAAGAATACTGGAGTGGGTTGCCATTTCCTTCTCCGAAGGATCTTCACGACTCAGGGCTAGGACCCACATCTCTCCTGTCCCCTGCATTAGCAGGCAGGTTCTTNCACGGTAACCCACCAGGCTCCTCTGTCCATGGGATTCCCCAGGCAAGAATACTGGAGTGGGTTGCCATTTCCTTCTCCGAAGGATCTTCACGACTCAGGGCTAGGACCCACATCTCTCCTGTCCCCTGCATTAGCAGGCAGGTTCTTTACCACTAGTGCCACCTGGGAAGCCCGTATCAGAACACAGACTGCTTTCGAGATCTCAACCTCTGGTTCAAGTTTTCTACTGAATTCTTCCTCTTAGGAGGCCCTGCAGGCTCATCAGACTAAGTGGGTCAAATCTAATGTGTTCTCTCACCCCATCTCCTAACTAAGCTTAGTTGGTTCTATTTTGTTTGAATCACTCAGATCTTTATCCTTCTCTTCACCCCACAGATATTACCTTAATTCAGCCTCTATTAAGTCAGTTTTACAGCCCTACCAACTGCTGCTCAGAAGTTTCAGTGCTTTTCTTAGCTACAGATGGACTAAAATATATGTTCTTTGTATAAGACCTATTGACCACCCGTGAGGGGCAAGAGAGGGTGACAACCTGAGAGTCTCGCAGGGGCTCTGAGTCTCAGGATGGGGCACTGCGTGAGGGCAGGGCCTGCTTCTGGAAAACAAAGCTGAGTCCACTTTGGCCTGTCCAGAGTAGGAGGAAGGACTGTCTGTGACCTCAGTGAGGCTGGGCCAGCCTTGTCTGCAGTGCAGGCGGGCTTCTGGTTGCATTTTCTGCTTCTGTCTCTCTTTGAGCCCACATCTCATCTTTTCTGCTCTCTGGAGGCCTTTTCACCAGCTGGGGGCATGAGATGCTGGTGGTGACAAGATTTTCTCTTTGGGGGCTGACCTGAGCCTGCAGAGCCTGTGTCTCTGGTTTCAGTCTCCCCCCACCTCCATCTGCTTCAGAACCACCAAGAAAGAAAGCACGGAGGGGGAGGGTGGCAGGCCTCCTCAGGATGTATCTGAAGTGTGTGCAGAGCCCCTTCTTCTCTGGGGCCTCGCTGCTTTCAGGAGGTAGGTTTGCATCACAGAGCGCTGTTTCCCTAAGAGGATAGGTGGGCAGCTGGGGGACCAGCCACCTGTGCAGAGAACACGTGGCGGGAAGGTCCTGCTCTGCAAGCGTGGCCCCACCTGCCACCGGGGACCTCAGCAGTCTCCTGGGCGGCACACGGGGGTGAAACTTGGGCCACCTCTGACAGTGCACTGTGCATCAGATTCAGCTAAAAATGCAGTAAACTTTAAGCTTGAGATCCTGCATCCCTTCACGAGAAGCAAGAAGACACCAACATCTCATGCTAAAGTCACACCCAGCCCACTTCCTCCCTGTCCTCCCACGCGAGATCCTCTCGTCCCATATGCCTGCATGCTGCACCTGCCCCCACCCACACCTCAACCAGACCTTACTTCCCAACGGCCGTTAGTCTCTCATACTTAGACGGAGGATATGTAGATATATATAACAAATAAATATCTGTCTTAGGTATCTAATGCATAAATATGTATAATTCATTAAAATAGATATCATATATGCACATATTTTAAGGGAACCGAGAATGGGAGGGAGGAGACCACTTTGAGGTAGGAGACGGCAGATGAATCAGCATTACATTTTATACTGACAGACACTCATAAGTGGACTTCCCAGACAGCTCAGTGGAAAAGAACCCACTTGACGACGCAAGAGACGGAGGTTCAGTCCCTGGGTGGGGAAGATCCCCTGGGGAAAGAGACAACAGCCCCCTCCAGTATTCTTGCCTGGAGAATCCCATGAACAGAGGAGTCTGGTGGGCTAGAGTCCATAGGGTGGCAAAGAGTTTTATGTGACTGAGCACACACACACACAAACTCACAAGTATGTGTAAGTATATGCGTATTTATATTTTATTTTATTACCTACAGAGTATTTTCATGATCTCTTTGATACTTAAAACACCTTTTGAAGGAAGTGACAGTATTATCCCAATCTTGAAAATAAATAAATCTGCATTTTCACAGAGCTTAGAATTTGCCCATGATCACAAAGCCATTCAATGATAAATTGAAGTAAAAATGTAAATCTTATATCTTTTATGTTTTACATTTTAAAGAGGCCCAAGCCCTCTTTATCCCTCTGACACTATGCTGCATAATGTTCAATGTTTTAAATCCTTAAGTTTTCTAAAATTAATCATGAAGTGTCTGGTGGAATATTTTTCAAATCCATTTCTATGGAAGAAATGGGTTACAGTAGGATGAGATTAACCAGGACCGAAGGACCATTAAACCTCAGTCCAGACTGCAAATATCAGTTCTCTTCTACAAGCCTGGTCGTGGCAGATTTTTTCCAATGTGGAACATGCCCCAAAACTCATTGACTGGACATTAAAACTCCAGAAATTCCTATGCTATCTGATATCATTGGTTTTGTCAGCAAAAAAAAAAAAAAAAACTATTGTCATTCTAAGATGATACATTTTAGCCAGAAGGAAATAGGCATTTGAGCCTCATTATTCACAGACTCTGTATTCGTGAATTCGTCTAGTAGCTGAAGTGCATTTGTAGCCCGGTGCTCGTGGTGTTCTCATGGTTGTTCAAGGGCGTGTGGAAGGCTCTGAAGGGCCTTGGAGTCAGTCCACAGGAAGTTCCCCTCTGAAGTCAAGTACAGCAAGCCTCTGCTTTCTTGTCTCAGCTCTCACCCTATAAACAAGAGCCCTTTTCATGGTCTATTTTATGACATGTTTTTCACATTTTTGTGCTTTTTGTTGATGACTGTGTCGCTTAACATGGCCCCAAGCAACACCAAAGTGCTATCTAGTGTTCCTGACTGCAGGATGACCGTGACGTGCTTTATGGAGAAAGCAAGCGTATCAAGTCAGCTTCAATCCATTGTGAGGGACGGTGCTGTTTAGTTAAATGTTAATGAATAAAAAACTTGTATCAAATAAGGCTTCTTTGGGGCTTCCCTGGTGGCTCAGACGGTAAAGGAGCTGCCTGTAATGCAGGAGACGTGGGTTCCATCCCTGGGTCGGGAAGTTCCCCTAGAGAAGGAAATGGGGGTCCACTCCAGTATTCTTCCTGAACAGTTCCATGGACAGAGGAGCCTGGTGGGCTACAGTCCATGGGGCTGCTTCGTCGGACAGGACTGAGCAACTAACACTTTCACTTTCTTTTCAAGGTTTATTTAAACAGAAGCACACACACAATAACATTATATACTGACCAGCTGACAAAAATGTGCCCAGAGGTTTTTAGGACCCTAACCCTGCATTTTCTCCAGAAGCAGTGGTCCCGTGTTCACTAATTCAGCCTTGGAGAGAACTTTGTAGATTGTAATTATGGCGAATCATAAGAACCAATTACCAGTCATTCTATGTTTGTTTGTTTTTTTTTCAGTCTGTGTTGCTTTATCATGAGCTATTTCGGAGAAGCAGTATAACAAATGTTTAATAAAATCTGAGTTTTAGTATTTCTATTTACCGTTTTCAAAAACTAAAAGAGTAAGTCTATGAACTTCCAGTGGCAACCTCAGTTGCTTTATAAGCAACCTCACTTGCCTTATAAGCATGTATAAGTTCCATGTAGGCTCTATGTAGCTGGAAATGCCAGATTTCATCACTGTTCCTCGTGGTGAACCTCCCGGTGAGGGCAGCAAACTCTAACAAGGAATCACACAATAAATAAAAGGTATGAAGCTGTGCTAAGACTCAAAAGAAAGAACAGGAAGAGATAGAAATCACTGAGAAAGGGCTACTTTGAACATGAGCTGTAGGAGAAGGCCCTTGACGTTAAGCTATCAGTTGACCAGGCAAGAATGACAAGAGATCAGGCATGTCACCTGTGAGGCGAGGGGGACTGGTTCAGGCAGGGAAAACTGGCAAGTGCAAATGTCGTGAGGCAGAAAGAAATGCAGCCGGTTCAAGTGAATGAATGACTCCAGGAAGGCAAAAACAGAGACCCGTGTGTGAACGTGTGAGATCTCTCAGTGTTCCTGGATATAGGTACTAACACGTGTTCAACTGATGTGCCCACACTTTATCATAAATGTTATATTTCCCTTTATTTGCCTACACCGCAGAGGAAAGTACCGCTCCAGTGCACGCACCAAGAATTTGAAAAGCTCACCTTCCTGTACGACACCAAGTCACACACAGAGGTCTGCTCAGGCACAGCCAGAGTGTGGGCGCTGCCTCTATGCTGTGGGTGTTCCCAGCATTTAGAGACAGTATTTGGGAAAATGTGTTTTTATTTGTGGCTGATACAAAGGCCCTTCAGCTTTCTGAATAGTTTTGTAATCTTACTCTTCTTTTCTTCAATATTATTTCTCTTTGAATCATAGAAAGAAAAAAAAAATCACTTTAGTATAATCTTTTCAGTTGACCAGTTAGCTCTATTTCTGTTACAGTAGTGTATGCCTTACTGAACTATTTGGTGAAATAAGAAGCTGCCAGACACCAAAGAGCACAGCCCAGGGCCCATAACTCTGTGTGTATTTGTGTGCATGTGAGAGCTGCTACTTTACATAGGCTTACTGTGTGTCAGGCATTGAAGTAATCGCCTTTGTACATTCTGTCTAACCTATACATGTACCTTTGATTATACACTGTGTATCTGTATAATAATAGCATGTCTAATTTATACGAGATTTTGTTACCCACATTCCAGAAACGGAGGTTTATTTAGTAACAAACTTGAAGAAGGGTAAATGGCTAAGAAGATTTGGCAATAAAACCCCATACCATGCTCTATCCCTCTTCAGATGCACTCCCTTGCACTGATAAATAGATACTGTTGGTCACAATAAACAAGTCTCCATCTATTGATATTCTAGGAAGAGTTTGGGGTATTATTATAGTACAATCTTAGCACAAGCTGAGTTGTCTAAAGCGACAGAAATTTATTCTCTCACATTCTCAAGGCCAGATGGTGTTGTCAGGACTTTACTTCCTCCAAAGTCTTTAGGGAAAATTCTCTTCCTTTATGTCCTCCAGCTCCCCTTGGCCACATTGCTCCAATTTCTGCCTCTGTGGTCACGTGGCCTCTTTCTCTTGAATCTGTGTGTCTTCTGTGTGGTTCTTAAAAGGATGCCTGCCGTCGGCTTTAGGGACAACCCGGGTAATCCAAGATGATTCCACCTCAAGATCCTTAACTGCTTTCCATTTTTAAAGACCCTTCTTCCAAACAAGATCACATTCCCATTTTTCAAGGACGAGGAATGGACCACGATTCAACCCACTAGATTTTCAGATGTTTTTCAACCTTTTAAAAATTTCTTCAATTTTTATTGGTCTATACAGATTAATTGCCTTTTCAAAGCTATATTATCTTAGAAAACCAATTTCTAGTTTTTCAGAAATATTAAAACAAGATACTCACACACACATAACATTTCTTGCAATTAGTTTATTGTCCTCAGACCATAAGCCCCATATTCCTGTAAGACTTATTTTTTCTTCTCTTTATTAGTTTACTGGTTAAATATATAGATTTCATATTAGAAGTTTTTGTGACTTTTCTATTCTATATTGTATTCTTTTTTGACAATTCCTAAGAATCGATGCTTTTGAACTGTGGTGTTGGAGAAGACTCTTGAGAGTCCCTTGGACTGCAAGGAGATCCAACCAGTCCATTCTGAAG
>SJYX01010203.1:121638-135783 GCA_006410675.1 Oreotragus oreotragus | reverse complement strand
GATGAGATGGCTGGATGGCATCACCGACTCGATGGACGCGAGTCTGAGTGAACTCTGGGAGATGGTGATGGACAGGGAGGCCTGGTGTGGTGCGATTCATGGGGTCGCTAAGAGTCAGGCATGACCGAGCGACTGAACTGAACTGAACTGAGCAAGAAATACCATTCCTCTATAACTTTTCTATATTTCTCAGTTAAATTTAACTGTAAAAAATTAGTACTCTTTAAAATGGAATTTGCAAGAAATGAAATTTGTTTTCTTCCTTTGAACTTGGAGCCCCAGTCCAGCCCACGTGCAGTCACAGGAATGTTTATCTCTGCCTTTAACCTTCTCACCTCCTCATCCGACCAGGGGCATTGCTAACATCTCCATTTAATAATTTCTAGTAACAATCCAGAATTCCATTAGCATAATAAGCACTTCCTATCTGCACAGAGGGATCTTCGCATCATAGGCTAAGAAGTAGTTTCTGTACCTGAAAGTCTACAGGAATAATTAGAATGTACGTGTGCGCCCCTCAGTGTGATGTTCTTCCTGCCATGGGGTATCATTAACAGGTGGCACAAATTTGGCTGTTGTCACCTCTGCACAAACTAGATGCTAAGTCTCTGAATTTTGGATAACAGGCCCTATGTCGAGGGTTTCCCAGGTGGCAAAGGGGTAAACAATTCTTAGCCAGTGAAGACGATGCAAGAGAGGTAGGTTCAGTTCCTGGTTGGGAAGATCCCTGGAGAAGGAAATGGCTACACACTGCTGAATCCTTGCCTGGAAAATCCCAAGGTCAGAGAAGCCTGGTGGACTACCATTCATAGGGTTCCAAAGTATCAGACATGACTGAGCAACTGAGCACATTATACTTCATGTAGCTATCACCTAAGAATTTTAGCTCAAAACCACTTCTTCTGAGCATCATTCCCTGATAAGTCTGTTTTCTACGCTCCCCCATAATCCCAGTCATTTTATTTGTCTGTATTATGCATCTGTTAGTATAAAAATTTAATTAGTATCTTTCACTCCGTAGGAGTTCCATAAAGGTGTGGACAATATCTGGTTTTGGTCTCTGTTCAACTCAAACCTGACCCATTATAACAATGTAATAAATATTGATTAAATTATTATACTCCAGTAGGAACATCTGATTTTTAAAAGATGTGTCAGGGATTTTTTTTTTTCATTACTTGGTGTCACTGAGTCATATCAAACAGCTCTGCANCCGTAGGAGTTCCATAAAGGTGTGGACAATATCTGGTTTTGGTCTCTGTTCAACTCAAACCTGACCCATTATAACAATGTAATAAATATTGATTAAATTATTATACTCCAGTAGGAACATCTGATTTTTAAAAGATGTGTCAGGGATTTTTTTTTTTCATTACTTGGTGTCACTGAGTCATATCAAACAGCTCTGCACATATATGTTATAAAATACTGAAAGTGGGACTAGTGGGTTGGGGAAAGTGGGGGGGGTGGGTGGGTGTTGGAGTCAGTTTCACATTGTTTCTGAAATAGATACTGGAAAAATACATGGTAGAATGAAATTTAGAGACAACTCGACTCATCAAATCTCATCGCTATATAACAGTGTTCCTCTCTAAGCTTCAGTTACTTCCTCTATAAAATGGAGCTAGTAGTATAAGAATTAAATGACCAGCAACACTGACTGGTATCTAATAGGAATATAGTTAGTGCAGACATTACGATTATTGAAATTCTGAGAAAGGCTGAATTAGACCCATGATCCCTTATTTTCAGCACAGCACACATTCTTGTGCTCAGTTGCTTCTGAATAAAAGATTCACTTCTTTTCACCCTTGTATCTAAAGCTTAACTTACTCTTACCCTCAGATACAGTAAATGGGAAATCTTGTCTTTAAAATGTAACCTATAGATCTCTTCAATTTTATTTAAAACTGAAACTTTTGCTTTTGATTTCTCCTTCTCAGTAAGTGGTTTCTTTAAAAATATCTACTCTTCCTTTTAAGCCTAACTCTTAGCCTTTTTATCTATCCAAAAAGTGCTGTGACTTTTGCCCTCTCTGAAGAGTGTATTCGATATAAAACCTGTCTTATTTAGGAAAATCAAGTGAAACTTGTGCATTCATTATAAATTCTTGGTTTGACAGCTTCAAAACAGCTTCTTTAACATATATGCAAAAGATTTTTATCTTTCAGTTGTAGCCTTGATTTAGAATATAAGTGAAATAACGCCTAAGAGGTATTGCTACTCAAAATACTCTTCTCAGATTTTTTTCTTTTATTTTGGTACAGAAAGTAGTGAACTACAGTTTAAGGTAAAAAGTTAATTTAAGAAATTCTCGCATCATTTTGAAAGTCAGCTGGCCTACTGTTAGCACTATTGCAAGAGCTGGTCTAAATTATTTAAGACGAATACAGAATAATTCGTCATTTTTAATAATCATATACTCCCCTATGAGAAAAATGAACCAACCCTCTAAACATTCACACCTAAAATTGTTCATATACTTCAAATAAAGAGAGGCACAGTCATTAGACAATGACTCATGTGGTTAAAAGATATGTCCAGCGGAGAAGGCAATTGCACCCCACTCCAGTACTCTTGCCTGGAAACTCCCATGGATGGAGGAGCCTGGTGGGCTGCAGTCCATGGGGTCGCTAGGAGTCGGACACAACTGAGTGACTTCACTTTCACTTTTCACTTTCATGCATTGGAGAAGGAAATGGCAACCCACTCCAGTGTTCTTGTGTGGAGAATCCCAGGGATGGTGGAGCCCAATGGGCTGCCATCTGTGGGGTCGCACAGAGTCAGACACGACTGAAGCGACTTAGCAGCAGCAGCAGCCAACTGGGAAGACAGAGGTGAAAACATGTGCGCTCAATAACACATGAAGAGCTGGATTCACGCGTGGAACATGATGGAGCTGCAGTCCTCTGTGTGTCAGTAAATTCCTACCTGGGCTGAGCTGAGCCCCAGCATGTGTGCCCTGAAGCCCTAATGTGTGCATAGCACGTAGTCCTGTTGGCTGGAAGCCCACATCCGTCTCCTGAATGTCCCTGAGTGACCAGGGCACAGAGCATGCTTACGTTTGGGCAGATGTGAGAGAAGGTTAGCAAAGGAGGACAACTACAGGCATCTGTTAGTCAGAGAGCCACGTGAGCTGGGAAGGACACAGGACAGTCAAGCGGGACCCTGACCCAGGAGCCAGCGCAAGGGCTGGGATAGGCGTCCCATGATGTGCACCGTAAACCTGCGGGACGCACACCAGGCAGGGGAGGCGGAGGGGCCCGGCTCGTCCCAACACAGAATGTTTGACCAGGTTAGATCCCACAGTTGGGATCATGGAGGTCTCCTGGGACAAAAATGGAAGTGTGTGTCAGGACAAAGGATGGCATCTCAGGTAAGGGAGGCGGGTGTGTGGCTCACAGCTCAGTAGGGCCCCATGAACATGTCTGAAACTCACACAGATCTGAGATGGGAATGCAAGGGGTGACATCCACGTGCTGAGCTGGATGCTCCACTCAAAACAAAGGGGCAAAAGGAAAACGTCCTGTGTCAGGCCAGTACCCAGGTCCAAGTCATGTCTGAGAGGGAGCAGCCATGGGACCATCAAAGCCCAGCAGAACTTAAACCACGACTGCAGAAGGTGCCAGTGAAGCAGGAGGCAGCTGGTACCCGATGCAGGACAAGGACGTGGTCCAGGATAAGCTCAAGCCGAAGGAGGAAGCACGGTCTGTTGTCAGAGGTCAGAGCTGATTCAACGGTGGAATTTGAGGAATGCTGGAGTCAATAAGAAGACTGAAAGAGAAACAGAGGCTTTAAATAATGGGAGAAAAAAATATTTCGAGAAATACACATGCCACTCTCACACCTTTCTTAGCAATATTTTTAGATGCTCTTCAAGGGGAAAGAGTTTCATGAGCAGTGGTTTCGACCCTTGCTCCCCCCACATTCAGGAAATGAACAGCATAAGGTCCCCGTCAACCATCTGATTACTTTTCTCAGTGGAGTTGAAGGTCCTAGTCCTCACCTAAGTGTGTCTAGCATGAGTGATCAGTATTCTATTTTGCTGAAACAAGACAATACATATTTCCTATATCTGCTTCCTTAGATAATACTAAGTGTTTGCTATGGTCTGAGGTTGTAAACAGCCATGTGGATCTAGGTCAATATTTCTCGCAGTCATCTGCAAGGCTGGAGTTGGAAATTCCTGACTCCCACCCCAGACATAATGGGTTAGAATCTATCTAGGTGGGTCCACAATTAACCACAATCCCCAGGTGATTTTATATACTGGGTTTGGGAATTTCTGAGTATGATAATTATATGATATTAGGATATAGATTGTAAATGCTCTAGTGATAACATGATATGGTATCAAATAATAGTAATATTTTCTGTATGTTTCATAACATGATATTTTCTATATATTTAACTCTGGTTAAAACAAGAGTCAGGGCCAGAAACTCCTACTTCTTCAGTGCAGGAATGGATCTGCATCTCAGCAAACTTGCATCATCTCCAGAGCACCAGGTAAGGATGCTTGGATCTAGAAGAATAAGAGCTCTTCTCTGACTCCAACATCAGGGAGAAGGAGGGAAGACAGAAACTTACAAGCTTGAGAACATTCACTGAGCCCTATTTCTAGGTGAAGAACAGTAGCCCAAAAGATTTAAAAATTCTGTTATTGGAGGAATGACACCTTTACTTCCTGTTGGCTGTCTCCCTCTCCCTTAAATTGACCTTCTTTCATCATGGAGAAGCGAGAAGTCAAGTCCAATGTTGGGAGTGGGCTCGGGGAAAAACAGAGTCTACTGAAGCAAAAAAAGAAAACTTTCCATGCCACTGTAGCTCAGTAGGTGTTTGAAGCCTCATCCGATCATAAAACTTGTTTGTTTTTTTTTTGGTGCCAGATCAGATGGACCAGTGGAGGGGCCCACAGAACTGAGGCTAGGACCCCATATTCTTATCCTTCCATTGAGCTGTGTTCTTTGTGAGCTCACTCTTAGAGGTTGGTGTGGAGGGATACAGGAGGAAGCCTGACACCTGTGTAACCTCAGCCTGGCTCAGTGAGCAGACCTGACATGACTCATGACTTCCAATAACAGGCACCTTCAAACTGCGAGCTCATAGGATGCCAGGGTCACTGACAATCACTGCTAGTGTTTCATAGCTTGGAGAAGATAATTGCTGTACACCATGCCCATTGAGCGGACAAATTTGCTGGCAGACAAAGAATGGCATATAGACCTTAAACTTGATTATACCTATAATGCTATTTTTTTCTTTTTAATTATAGTAGTCTTCACTGAGCCACACGTGGCACTTGTGTTATCATCCTGCAGGAGGGCCCTCTGAGTCACCTTCCAGGACAAGGCCTCTCACTGTGCAGAACCCCCCGGGAGGGGAGTGCTCTGTGCATCCAGCCTCCCATTCTCTACAAGCACCAGCAGTGAGGTTCCGTACAAAGCTTGTTCAATTTGTTAAACCAGGACAGTACAGACTGTGGTAGAGGGCAGCAAATGTCTTCAGAGACAAACAAAAGATAATGATCAAGTGTGGATGTTCCCCTGCATTCCTTCAATGCAACTAGACAGAGTAGCAAAGATTGATCTCTCTCTTTCTCCTTGTGTGAATGCACACATGCGCACACACACACACACACACACACACACAAAGCAATATTAAAGACCACACCTAAGAAGCAATATTAAAATTTCTAGACAGCCTTATACTAATTTCTGCCACACGCTCTGAAGCTTAAGGTCATTCATTATATTCACCAGGAGGAAAAGGGGATGACAGAGGACGATAACGAGATAGTTGGATGGCATCACCAATTCAATAGACATGAGTCTGAGTAATCTCCAGGAGTTGGTGATGGACAGGGAAGCCTGGTGTGCTGCAGTCCATGGAGTTGCAAAGAATTGGACTGATTGAGTGACAGAACTGAACTTATCCCATAAATATTTCATTCTCTTTCTCTTCCATACAATTTCAGCAGGTATACTTTATGTACACCTATATGCATTTCTATCTTTAAATTCCCTCAACAATCCTTTGTGTGTGTGTGTGCTCACTGAGTCGTGTCTTCATGTCTGACTCTTTGTGTACCCGTGAGCTGCGAAACCACAAAGCTCCTCTGTCCATAGGATTCTCCAGGCAAAAATACTGGAGTGGGTTGCCGTGCCCTCCTCCAGGGGATCTTCCTGACCTAGGGTCCAAACCTGCCTCAGATTTGGCAGGTGGATTCTTCACCACTGAGCCACCTGAGAAACTCTTAACAATCCTGAGAGACGGGCATTATTCTTCCCATTTTAAAGAGTCAAAAAAAGGCTTCATGACATCCCTAAAGTTGCATAGTGCATAGGTGACCATCCTACCATCCAAATGTGGCACTTTTCCACTTTACCACAGCTGCCTGTCATGGAAAATTTCTGTACCCTCTATTTTAAAATTTCTGTGCCCATGACACTCTGCAAAACCCATGCAAATGCAGGTTTTCATGAAGACAAATGTCTCCAACCCAACAATCCTAACCTCTCCAGACAGCTCCTTTGAAAATGCACATCCCTCCTTAGCAAGAATGATGGGTATGCAGTCTCAACATCTGCATTTTCCCCTAGATGTGTCCAGCTTCACCTGTAAATCCTCAAACACATCTGACCTTAAGAGCAAAGACACCTCCCTCACCTAGAGAAGCCACAGGCTTGGGTGGGCACCAACATAATCACTGACCTTGTGCCTGGGGTGGCCACATTATTTATTATCTAGAATAGGGCTCCAGAGAATGAAGAGTCTATAAATCTTAGTGCTAGGACAACAGGTAAAACAGTAATGTTCATGGTCAGGTAAGAAAACAGGGTCATCGTCCTCATAAACTTAGTCCTCTCTTCAACATCACTTTAGCCTAAGCCATGGCTTTAGAGCCTTCAAAGAGAGGATCAGCACCTTCTGGTGATCATCCCTCGTGTTTTCCCATTTTCCACCAAAAAGCAAGATGAGGGTGGTTTAGTTGCTAAATCGCGTCCAACTCTTACGACTCCACGGACTGTAGCCCACCAGGCTCTGCTGTCCATGGGACTTCCCATGGAAAAACACTGGAGTGGGTTACATTTCCTTCTCCAAGGGATCTTCCTGACCCAGGGATGGAACCTGGGTCTCCTGCCTTGCAGGCAGATTCTTTACTGACTGAGCTAAGACTAAACTTAAAGTGGTATTGATCTAAGGATATAGGAAATGTCTACTGATCAAGTCAAAATTTTATATGTGTCCATACATATACACACACACACACACACACAGACATGTGATTTTTCAAATCATCTTCAAGTTTAAGAAAAGTGCTATATATGTGGCAGTTGGTTTGTATTTAAAAGTCATCAATAAAACATAAATGGTCAAGGAGACAATTTTAGGTTTTGTCCATTGAGGAAATCACATATAACTTTGTGATTCCAAGACCTACCATTGGAGTTAAAGTCTTAGTCATGCTCTGAGGGCACCTTTAAAGACTCCAGATGCCCTGTGTCCGGGACATACTGGGAAAGATTTCCTTGCACACCATTTGTGATTCTGTCTTTGAATATAGGAATAAACGGGCCAAGCCCAAATATCAGTGATTTCTTTGAAAGATTCCATTTTCAAAAAATGCATTGACTTATTAGAAAGAGTTTTGGCAGTGATGGGTAACAAGAGTAAACTTTTTTATATACATTGCATGGAGAAAACCAAAATGAATATAATTAGCTTTGTCAGTTCAAAAACATATTTCAACAAAATCAAGTTGAAATGTTTTTCCATAATATTTAAAAAGAGTGTGATACTAGCACAGGAATGGAAAATAGGCTAGTTCCCAAGATAGAGTCCAGATAGATTCCATAAGTTTTAGTATGTGATCATCTGTGAGAAAAGTAGAAGGACTCTATAAATGATGTTTAGAAAGGATGGGTTTCAATTTGGAAAAAAAGTTGAGTTACATTCCTCTCCCCGATCCTCCCCATCTCCTCCTGGTCCTGCCTTTAGTAAATAGTGATGTGGGTGCTCACTGTTCTAATAGAATCTGCTCATGATCTGAAGAGGTTCTCAGGGTAAGCCAAGGGTGTGGAATTCATCCTGAGGGACCTCTCCCGAGTGTCCTCCAGGACACTCAGCCCTTCCTCTGCCTAGAGCGAGGAGCACATGATGCCCACACAAAGACAGTGAGGCTCAGGACTTCTAAGTGAAAGGACATTAATGAGTCTGCTTTGGTTCCTTTCTTTCTATGACACTTATTGACTTTAAACTTTCACAATGTGAAAGTTGTGAGTTCAGTTTTATTTGGGGGCAAAATGAGGTCTGCAGCCCTAGAGACAGTGTTTCAGAGAGCTCTGAGAAATTACAACAGGAGGTACAGGGTCAGGGGAGCCAAGTTTTGCAACAAAAGGCAGGCAGTCTGAACACTACAAGATTCTTGTTAATTAAAGGAAAACCAGATATCTCAGCTTGACGAATTTAGTGCTTTTCTATGTATCAGTTCAGTTCAGTTCAGCCACTCAGTCGTGTCTGATTCTTTGTGACCCCATGGACTGCAGCATGCCAGGCTTCCCTGTCCATCACCAACTCCTGGAGCTTACTCAAATTCGTGCCCATAGAGTCAGTGATGCCATCCAACTATCTCATCCTCTGTTGTCCCCTTCTCCTCCTACCTTCAGTCTTTCCCAACACCAGAGTCTTTTCCAATGAGTCAGTTCTACTCATCAGGTGGCCAAAGTACTGGAGCTTCAGCTTCAGCATCAGTCCTTCCAGTGAATATTCAGGACTGATTTCCTTTAGGATGGACTGATTGGATCTCCTTGAAGTCCAAGGGATTCTTAAGAGTATTCTCCAACACCACAGTTCAAAAGCATCAGTTCTTCGATGCTCAACTTTCTTTATGGTCCATTTCTCATATCCATACATAACTACTGGGAAAACATAGCTTTTACTATAGGACCTATGTCAGCAAAGTAATGTCTCTGCTTTTTAATATGCTGTCTAGATTGATCATAGCTTTTCTTCCAAGGAACAAATGTCTTTTAATTCATGGCTGCAGTCACCATCTGCAGTGATTTTGGAGTCCCCCAAAAATAAAGTCTGTCACTGTTTCCATTGTTTCTCCATTTATTTGCATGAAGTGATGGGACCAGACGCCATGATCTTAATGTTGAGTTTTAAGCCGGTTTTTTCACTCTCTTCTTTCACTTTCATCAAGAGGCTCTTTAGTTCCTCTTCTATGTATAGGAAGATGCAAGAGTCTGGGCTCACTGAAATCATTTCTATGCACCTCAGCTATCTGGTGTCAG
This sequence comes from Oreotragus oreotragus, assembly GCA_006410675.1. Classification (NCBI taxonomy): domain Eukaryota; kingdom Metazoa; phylum Chordata; class Mammalia; order Artiodactyla; family Bovidae; genus Oreotragus; species Oreotragus oreotragus. Next base: position 126,484 of record SJYX01010203.1, on the reverse strand, counting down.
GATCCTGAGTTTTCACATTCTGAATTTCCTCAGGGCTCATCCTAGTCAGTGGCTGCAGTCTGATGGCTGCTGGAGAGAAGTTATTCTTTCTTTCCTGAGTTCCCTCAAAGCTCAGCAGCTCACTACCAGTGGTGGCTGCAATCACTGATGACTCTGATATCCTTTGCTTACTGATATGGCAGGAAACATTCCATTCCTCCCACTCATAACCTAAACATCAACAATCCTCATAGCTCTATGACATTTATCCAGAATACAACCACATTTATCAACCCTGTTGCTTCTACTCAGATTTATGTCTCCATCACCTGGACTCTGGCAACAGCCTCCTGGTCAGTCTCCCCACTGCTGTCCTTCCCCCCATTGATTCCTTTCATCCAGTCAAGGACTTCCAGATTCAGAAGCTTCTCTTCACTTCCTATCTCACTCAAGCACCAGAGACCATCCTTAGAATGGCTATAGGCTCCTTCAGACAAGTCCCCACTCTACCATGAGCTCTCTCTCTCACCTCATCTCTGGAGTCTCCTCCTCACTCTAGTCCAGCCCCACTGGCCTCTGGCTGTGTCTTGAACATCTCAAGAGCATCCCCAGAGATTGAGGCTTTTGTACCTGTTCTTTGCAAGAATGGTTCTTTCCAACCTTTTAGCATGAATGGCTCTCACATACCCCTCCACATCAGACCTCTTCACTAACAGTGTGTGTGTAAGTGATCTGTGCATTTATTTTTGTCATTAGTTTAAACCATTCCCTCCTGTCCCCCGAAAGATGCACAGAAGTCTTGTCTACAGTTTCACGACTTCAGAGGACCCTGGAAACTGATACATGTATCTTCAAAGTTTCAAACTGCTGCAGTAAAGCATTAGGTAGTCATAAAGACATCTATACTCACAGAAACACATACAGGTTTTCTGCAAGGCTGCCTGAAACCTTGTCCAAAATTACACTACTCTCACCTTCATAATGAAAGTCCACAGGAAAAATCTCACTCCCCAGAAATTCTTCAGAAGCAACTTTTCTGAAATACTTGTATCAATAGCAACCTCCATGATGAGGTAACGTTTCTCAGTATAAACCTACCTTGTTTCCGAAGAAATTGTCTTTTTTTAGTAGCCCTCTGTGGCTGATCCAATGCTAAGACCATTGGGGAAACCTATTACCTGGTGCTAATGGGGCTTGAAAAAGAAGCCAGCGCTGTTACTAATACCCTCATTCTGGACTCAGAGATAAGAGCCCTTTCTATGCAGAGCTTTGTTAGAAGTGAAATTGTGCATCCTGGCTGCAGATAAGGTGTCCCTGGTTGTTGAAAGCATTCTGGGCTTCCATTGAACATGTTATGAATGGGACAGTCTGCGCTGCAAACTCTGAGAAGTTGTTTATCACTCTCTTCCCCGACTCTCACTCACCCCTGGTTTTATTCCCATCTCCCCAGGCCCTAAAACCACCTTGGTGATAACTCTCCTGCACTCTCTTAAGTGCAGCCCATAGGGCGGGACCCTCAGGGTAAAGGTGCTCCCTGCGGTGCCAGTAAGTCAAGGCTCCCTCCCTGGGGTTGTGCAGGAGAGTCAGGTCCAGTCTCGGCAGGATGTCCTCCAGAAGGGCCTCGCTGTGAAATGAGCAGCACCCACACCAGAAAAGGGGACTTCAGGTGGCGTTAGTGGTAGAGAAGCCGCCTCCAAATGCAGGAGATTTAAGAGACGTGGGTTCCATCCCTGGGTCAGGAAGATTCCCTGGATGAGGGCACAGCAATCCACTCCAGTATTCTTGCTAGAATACCACAGACAAGGAGGCTGATGGGCTACAGTTCATGGGGTCACAAAGAGTTGGACAAGACTGAAGTGACTGAGCATGCATGTATGCAGACCAGAAAAAAAGTGACCGTGAACTAAAGTTCTACCTAACAACACATAACATCGGTCAGTTCAGTTCAGTCGCTCAGTCGTGTCTGACTCTTTGCGACCCCGTGGACTGCAGCACACCAGGTCTGCCTGTCCATCACCAACTCCCGGAGTTTACCCAGACTCATGTCCATTGAGTCAGTGATGCCATCCAACCATCTCATCCTCTGTCGTCCCCTTCTCCTCCCGCCTTCAATCTTTCTCAGCATCAGGGTTTTTTCACATAACATAGCAGATGTAATTCAGCAGATTAAAGTGGATCCCTTGGTGGGATCCGGGCTGACTTTAGGAGAGTTAGTTTGTCATAGGAACAATATTCCCAAGGAGCAATTCTGTCCAAATGCATTCTGATTTTTTGACTTCTACACTCCATCCTGCCCCACAACCACTGTTCTCCCAGCCTGTCTCCTGCCCCCTGTTTACAACCTTTCAAAAACTACCCACGGCTCAGCTCCAAGTGTCAGCTTCGCTCGGTGTCTCACAGCACGGATTGTCGGCAGACAGCCACAAGGGGGCCGTGCGGGGCCGGGGTCCATGGTGACCCAGACTCCCTGCAGATGTCCCTTCCCCTTCCTCCGGGTCTTTTGCTGGTGCATCTGCAGCCCGTATTTTATTATAGCCCTTCTCCTACTGCTCCGTGTTCACCTGTTACAGCCTCCAAACATACCATTAGATGGAGAACGTCAAGGTTAGAGACCACCATTTTACCCACAGGACCTACTTTCCCATCACAGTTTCTCAGCGATTGTTTATTGTGGGGATGGATGTGCATTCAGTTTAGTAAACACAAGGAGGGAACAAGTATAAAAAGCTTGATTGCATTCTTCAGTCGCTGCCATCAAGCAGCCTCTGCCAGGTCTGTTATCCATAAATATTTTAGGCGATTAAGAGTCAGCTGTTTGAAAAGGCCAAGGTTTCTAAACCAAACCTGCCAGCTGACGTCTTTGTCTTCTCTCCAGCCATCCCAAGGCCCTGGGCCCTCTCCTCGGCAGCTAAGGGCTGCTCCTTCGTGGCCATGCTGTGGGGTCTTCAGAGGCCTCTGCACAGCCAGGTCCACCGGGAGGACTGGCAGCCTGGGCTGATCTCAGGACAACTCTCTCTGCCACCTGCCCCACTGAAGCCCTCAGGAGGCTGGGAGCTGCCCTGCAGTGGGTGACTGTGTCTGTGAAGGGAGCTGGTCACAGCAGGCAGTGTCGGTTTCCCAGTGGCAACACTCAGCTTCTGCCATGTCAGGACTGTGAGGACGGGCCTCCCGCTGCTCCCAGCAGTCTTGCCTTGTGTGTCTGTAGACTCAGCCCCACCCATGCCTGCAAATCCTGCAAGCACGGCACAGAGGACAGGCAGGCCTCACTCTCCCGACTGGACGTGCGTATTACAGAGGACACAGCTCTTGCCTCTTCCCCTCTGCAGGAGCACCAGGAGTTACACCGGCCATCAGTACACTGGGATGCATAGAATAACAGATATAATAAATAGGAAGTGCTTTGGGAGATCACAGAGGAGCCCCTAACCGTGATGGGGGTCTTATCAGGACATTCTGGCTGCCAACGTCTAGAGATACTTTGTACAGAGTGGCAATAACCACTTGCACCAACCTTAACCTCCAACTACACCCCCTTTCTCCTCAGCCTCCTTGGGGACCCCAAACCTCCCCAAACCCAACAACTAAAGCTACATTCCCAGAGGTGGGCCCTGGGGAAGTCCACACCAGCGCTGAGGATGTGGTCTCTCCAGATTACTCGGTTCCTGGGCCTCAGTGGCTGTGGAAGATTTTGGATGTCACCCTTGTACCTAACTGTCTGAGAGGTTCAGGAGTATGCTAGCTTTCTATTGCCACAGATCCAGCTGTTTAAACNAGATGTGGTCTCTCCAGATTACTCGGTTCCTGGGCCTCAGTGGCTGTGGAAGATTTTGGATGTCACCCTTGTACCTAACTGTCTGAGAGGTTCAGGAGTATGCTAGCTTTCTATTGCCACAGATCCAGCTGTTTAAACAACTCATGTGCATTCTCACAGCTCTGTGGTTGGAAATCTAGGGTCAGTGTGGCTCAGCTTAGAACATCACAGCCTAAAAGTGAGGGTCATGGGGCCACAGCCCTATAGGAGACTCTGGAGAAGAGTTTGCTCCCACGTTCTTTAAGGTTGTGGGCAGGATTCCATTCCATGCGGCTGAGGTTCTGGCTTCTTCACTCGCTGTCTGCCGGGTCATTCTCCAGAGGCCACCCACAGTCCTCAGCTCATTGCCTCCATCTTTAGGGTCTGACCCAGCAAGTCAAATCCTCACACTTCAAATCACTCTGCCCTTCCCTCTGGTCTCATCTTTTCCTGATTTCCTCATCCACCATATCTGACTCCAGCCAGAGAAATCTCTCAGCTTGGAAAGCACCAGTGATGAAGATGGAGACCACCTAGCACATCCAGGCAAATCCCCCTACTTTAAATCTGTAACAGAGTAAAACTTGCCACATTCCTTGACACCAGTAAATGGCTTAGCACCTGACTGAGTGACATAGGCACAGAAATCTTGGAGGAAAGGGGCGTTTTTAGAATTCAGCTACAATAAGGCATTCTTTTTTTTTTTTTTTAAGTTTCTTGTGTTCCCTCCTTTTATTTATTTATTTTTAATTTTATTTATTTTTTTTGTATTTATTTATTTTTTTACATGAACTCCCAAACATGAACCCCCCTCCCACCTCCCCTGCCACATCTTCCCTCCAGATCATCCCCATACACCAGCCCCAAGCATCCTGCATCCTGCATTGAACATAGACTGGCAATTCATTTCTTACATGATAGTATACATATTTCAATGCTATTCTCCCAAATCATCCCACCCTCTCCCTCTCCCTCTCCTTCTCCCTCAGAGTCCATAAGTCCGCTCTACACATCTGTATCTCTTTTGCTGTCTTGCATGCAGGGTCCTCATTACCATCTTTCTAAATTCCATATATA
>SJYX01010203.1:74461-117920 GCA_006410675.1 Oreotragus oreotragus | reverse complement strand
TGCAGATGACATGATCCTCTACATAGAAAACCCTAAAGACTCCACCAGAAAATTACTAGAGCTAATCAATGAATATAGTAAAGTTGCAGGATATAAAATCAACACACAGAAATCCCTTGCATTCCTATACACTAATAATGAGAAAGTAGAAAACGAAATTAAGGAAACAATTCCATTCACCATTGCAATGAAAAGAATAAAATACTTAGGAATATATCTACCTAAAGAAACTAAAGACCTATATATAGAAAACTATAAAACACTGATGAAAGAAATCAAAGAGGACACTAATAGATGGAGAAATATACCATGTTCATGGATTGGAAGAATCAATATAGTGAAAATGAATATATTACCCAAAGCAATCTACAGATTCAATGCAATCCCTATCAAGATACCAGCGGTATTTTTCACAGAACTAGAACAAATAATTTCAAGATTTGTATGGAAACACAAAAAACCTAGAATAGCCAAAGCAATTTTGAGAAAGAAGAATGGAACTGGAGGAATCAACTTACCTGACTTCAGGCTCTACTACAAAGCCACAGTCATCAATAAGGCATTCTTTATGGAGGGCTACAGTTTCAGTTAAGATCTGAGGACAAGGAGGCAGGCGAAAGAGGTGAAAGAGGTGACTCAGAGGAAGCCAGGGGAAACCTACTCCACTTGCAGCTCTGACGCTGGTTTAATAGAGGGGGCCGGGTGGCCGGAGGGACCGAGAGCAAAGGCCACTTTACGAAGAGCCCTGCGCTCGCCTAGATGATTGACTCATTATCCTGAGCCTTTCTCCGTTGGTTTGTTGCAATCTTTTTTGTACACTTGGGATTATTTTCTCTGGGTGTGTGATTTCAATCTATCAAGCACACAGTTAGAAATATTTGTTCCTCTTCTAATTTGGGGAAGATTTTTATTGGCAGAGCTGGAGCAAAGAGGCTTCTCTTAGTTCTCAAACAAGAAACCTCAAGTACCTTGAAAAGTAGTTTTGATTACCTTGATCACAGCTAGAAGCAGTGCCCACTATGGTTAATTCTATTAAGTTCTTGAATATTTGAGATTAGCCACTCTTTTGAAAGGCCAAGAAAGGTGAGAGTTGCCTAATTTTACACAGGAAGAGAAAGTGAATTCCAGTTCCAATGGCCCTTTGCTATTGATGGGTGGATAGTAAATGACATGCATAATTGTCTTCTGATTTTTTTTTTTTTTTGCTTCTACTCTTATGCCTAATTGAATTTATTTATGTTTTCTTTCCCCTTGTTTTGCTTAATTAGATCTGCCAGTGTTTTACACATTTTATAATATTTTTAAAGAAACAACTCTCAATATTTGTATGTTTCATTTTCTTTTCCCTAATTTATTATTGTCTGCCTTAGTCATAAATGTACTAATCTACTGTCTTTTCATAAAGTTGATATTGTTGTCTTACTAATTATGTGGGTAAAATGTTTTCTTTATTATCATTATGGCTTAATAAAAATACTTTGGACTATAAATCTAACTTGGCTTAAAGTATGCTTCTCAGATAATACACTCAATGCTATAATTTTTAAATTAGTCTGTAATTGTTTCTTAAATTCCCTCTGTGAATCAGGACTTGTTTCAGGGGCTATTTCCATATTTTAAAATATCTAAATGATTAAGACTTTGCTCTTTTGCTATTAATATTTTAATTTCCCCATTTTTGAATTATTTATTTCTATTCATCTTTAGTTGGCTAGGATATGCCTTTAGATTACTTTTTCAAAAAGAATTTCTGAGCAATTTATCTTCTAGATGTTTCGCATTTCTACTATTGCTTTTATACTTCCCTGTGTTGTTTTTCTGTTTGGGGATAAGACATTATCACAAAGATGGAGGCTTAAAACAGGAATCATTTACCATCTCACAGTCCCTGAAGGCCAGGAGTCTGGACCTGGCTTCATCCAGGGTCTCAGGATGTTGCAGTCAGGCCAGAGACTCATCTGAGACTGGGGTCCACTCCAGGTCCACATGACTGTTGCCAGAATGCATTCCCTAACATCTGCGGAAACCGCTTCTTTAAGGCCAGTAGGAGAAACTCTCTAGAAAGAGAATAATCCTCTTTTAAAGGTCTTCATTTGATTACTTCAGGCCACCTGGGCAATCTCCCTCTTGATTAACTCAAAAATCAGCATGTTTATAACTGCAAAATTCCTTCACCTTTGACGTGCGTTATAGTCTAATCACTGGCATGACATTCAATGCTATTCATACCCTCCCCACACTCAAAGGGAGGGATAACTCAGCGTGTACACCAGGGAGCAAGGATTTTGAGTCACCTTAGAGTTCTGACTTCCTATTCCCTTTGAATTTGTCTTTGATTTTTCAGCTTAGTTTGGTCTGTCCTTTGGTGTTTTGCTTCATCTTTATAGAGTCCATAACATCTCCCTGAAGGTCATGGAGAATCCTTAGCCTTGATTAAGACACCATCTCTCTTCTGACCCCACCTGGGTCCCCTGTCTCTCACAGTCCTCCTGATTCCAGCCTATGCTTTCTACATTGTTCTTATTCACACATGGCCTATGGAAAATAATCTTTCATATTTTAGACTTTATCTTACTGTTTCAAGACAATCTTTGGTTACTGCTTATAAAGTACTCAAAGTTTCCTTTAACTACTATGACAGGTTTACCTTTTAGATTACATATAAATATGAGGTCATTTCTAGTAGTGTAGGCAGACAGGTAGGAGTTTGCTGTGCTTATGCTGTAAGCTCCCTAGCAGTTATAAGGGAAGTGTATCTCTACAGCAAATTCTGCCACGTCTGTGCTGTTTTATTATGCAAGCACAGAGCAGCATTATTGCCTGTGCTCTAAACTCAGTGGAGTTCCAGCTCTTTGTCTATTTTGTGCTCCACTGATACCTTACATTAAACATTTACATGACACAAAAGTAACAATATTCTAACAATAGGAATGGTCTAGCAATTATTAAATAAATAAAGACACAATCAAAAGTTCTGATAAGGAGATATACCATATCCATAGACTGGAAGACTCAACGTTTTAAAGATAACAATTTTCCTCCAAAAATCTGAAAATTCCCAACCAAAATTCAATCACGATTTATTGTGGAACTTGAAAAACCAATTCCAAAGCATACATGACAATGCAATTGGCTCAGAATAGGCAAGGCGATACTGAAGAATGAACTGGACTTACTTTAATGTCACAATGTATTATACATTTACAGTAATTAAACCAGGGTGGTATTGGCACATGGGATTTACATAATCTGTACATACATGGATGCTTGATTTATGTTAGAGGTGAAACTATTGGAACAGAGGGAAAATAAAAATCATTTCAATAAACAGTCCCGGGGCCATTTCTAACACCAAATAAAACATTATTTTTTTCCATACCACACCTAAAATAACTAAATTCGACAGGAAAAGCAGAAAAGCTTCTGAAAGATTATCTGTGCTGTGCTCAGCGGTGTCTGACTCTTCGTGACCCAATGGATTATAGCCCACCAGGCTCCTCTGTCCATGGGATTCCCCAGGCAAGAATACTGGAGTGGATTGCCATGCCCTTCTCCTGGAGATCTTCCTGATGCAGGGATCGAACTGGAGTCCCCTGCATTGCAGGTGGATTCTTTACCATCTGAGCCACCTGGAAACCTAATCATGAAAGGCCTCATATTCATCAGGTAGAGAGGTTCCTACAAACCTGTGAAAGGAGAGAAGACTGTGGGGTGTAAAGAAGGTCAAAGGACTGAGGAGCAAGGCTGGTCCTACCTGCTCCTTTTTACATCATTCAAATGCCCACTGACAGTGATTTTAAACCTTCTGTTGCTTCTGGTTACCAGTCTTCCATGCTCTGGAACCTTCTTTCTTAGACCTTTCTCATCGTCCTGTCTGCCTAACACCCTGGGACCTGCTGAAAGCCCCACTAACTCTTCCTTCCCCTCTCATCTCCAGCCCTGCATTTCACTCCATGGGACATTTTCTAGCTTTGATTCTCAAGCAAAATTCCAGTTTCAAGGATGTTTCTAGCAAAGCTTTCTCTCTCTTGAAATGCCATTGTCTTGCTGGCGAATTTTAAAAGTCTAGTATGAAATGTGAAGCTGAGTAAAGGCTCTAGGTGGTCTTTGCTGTCTGGGGCAGCCAGCCAATACTTCGGGCTTAGTACTCGTGACAAAACGACTGAGGGAAAATAATATGCCATGATATTCCAAATTACCGTGGTGCTACATTTGTTCCATGGACTATGTCCTAGAAAATGTCATTGGCCTCTTTTACACCCAGGCTGAAAATGGCAGAGTTTGCCCTTATTTTCCCAACTCTTGTCAATTGCAAAGTCCATGCGAGGAAAGCTGCACAAGTCACAGAAGTTAGCAGACAGGGTTTTCATCTTGGTTTGGCCCTTGCTATATGTATGACGTGTGTGTGTGTGTGTGTGTGTGTGTGTGTGTGCACGCGCGCTTGCGCTTGCTCACTCGTTTGCTAAGTCACTTCAGTCCTATCTGACTCTCTGACTCTATGGACTGTAGCCCTCCAGGTTCCTCTGTCCATGGGATTCTCCAGGCAAGAAAACCGGAATAGGTTGCCATTTCCTATATCTTTCCAACCGAGGGACTGAACCAGTGTCTCATATATCTCCTGCATTCAATTAAGTTCAGTCACTCAGTCGTGTCTGACTCTTTGCGACCCCATGAATCGCAGCACGCCAGGCCTCCCTGTTCATCACCAACTCCTGGAGTTCACTCAGACTCACGTCCATCGAGTCATTGATACCATCCAGCCATCTCATCCTCTGTCATCCCCTTCTCCTCCTGCCCCCAATCCCTCCCAGCATCTGAGTCTTTTCCAATGAGTCAACTCTTCACATGAGGTGGCCAAAGTACTGGAGTTTCAGCTTTAGCATCATTTTTTCCAAGGAAATCCCAGAGATGATCTCCTTGAGAATGGACTGGTTGGATCTGCTTGTAGTCCAAGGGACCCTCAAGAGTCTTCTCCAACACCACAGTTCAAAAGCTTCAGTTCTTCAGCGCTCAGCCTTCTTCACAGTCCAACTCTCACATCCATACATGACCACAGGAAAAACCATAGCCTTGACTAGACAGAACTTAGTCGGCAAAGTAATGTCTTTGCTTTTGAATATGCTATCTAGGTTGGTCATAACTTTTCTTCCAAGGAGTAAGCGTCTTTTAATTTCATGGCTGTAGTCACCAGCTGCAGTGATTTTGGAGCCCCCCAAAATAAAGTCTGACACTGTTTCCACTGTTTCCCCATCTATTTTCCATGAAGTGATGGGACCAGATGCCATGATCTTAGTTTTCTGAATGTTGAGCTTTAAGCCAACTTTTTCGCTTTCCTCTTTCACTTTCATCAAGAGGCTTTTTAGCTCCTCTTCACTTTCTGCCATAAGGGTGTTGTCATCTGCATATCTGAGGTTATTGATATTTCTCCCGGCAATCTTGATTCCAGCTTGTGTTTCTTCTAGTCCAGCGTTTCTCATGATGTCCTCTGCATATGTTAAATAAGCAGGGTGACAGGAGTTACCGGTTCACGTATTGCTGAAGCCTGGCTTGGAGAATTTTGAGCATTACTTTACTAGCATGTGAGATGAGTGCAATTGTGTGGTAGTTTGAGCATTCTTTGGTATTGTCTTTCTTTGTAATTGGAATGAAAACTGACCTTTTCCAGTCCTGTGGCCACTGATGAGTTTTCCAAATTTGCTGGCATATTGAGTGCAGCACTTTCACAGCATCATCTTTCAGGATGTGAAACAGCTCAACTAGAATTCCTTCACCTCCACTAGCTTTGTTTTTTTACCACTTGCACAACTTTCAAAGTCCATACATAAACATACACACACACACACACACACACACACACACACACACACATAGAGTAAATAGTGCCTTTATAAACACAGGGGTGCATGCATTTTTTTTCAAACTATGAGTTTCTATGAATGTATGCCCAAGAGAGGGATTGCTGGATCATATGGCAACTGTATTTTTAGATTTTTGAGAAGCTTCCATACTGTTTTCCCTAGTAACTGTACCAATTTACCTTCCCACCAACAGTGTGGGAGGGTTTCCTTTTCTCCACACCCTCACCAGCATATGCAGCTTGTAGACTTCTTAATTATGGCCATTCTGATCTGTATGAGGTGGTGCCTCATTGTATTTTTGATTTGCATTTCTGTAATAAATAGCAATGTTGAGCATCTTTTCATGTGCCTATTGGCCATCTGTATGAAAGACAGATTTTTTTTTAATGGAACTTAATATCACACGTAGCCCACCACACCATTCTCCCTATGTATCACTTTCCAGTAGCCAACAGCTTCATGCACAAACCAACTCCTCCCAATCCTGCCTTCCCACACTGTTGACAGCATACTTCATGGTCAGTCAGAAAAAAATAATGCAAAATCTGAAAATAAGGCAAAGAGGTGGGTACCATGACTTCTCTATGTCATACTGGGGCAGAAGCCACTCAAAACTTATCTAGAAGATTGTGCTGAATTTCACTGCTCCCCATTAATCAAAAGTTTCAAGCTAGTGAAGTCACCTTATGAATGCTTGCTTATAAGAGATGTTGATGATTTCTCTCTGCTGGAACATGTAACCCCAATGGCTGTGGCCTTGCTAGTCATTAACCACTTTTGTGCTCTAGCTACACCTGCTTAAATACTCTTTGTATCTGGTATAACATCTTATTGGCTCACCCATTAATTAATAGGTTAATAAAATCTTTGACCTGTGTTATCTGTTATTTACTTAAGACCTATGACTTCAACTTTTTGAAAATTTTATTTCATTATCCTTTACTTAACATAAATTTAAAAAAGAAAAACTTGAAGTTAGCCTTTCCACCTTTATTTCTAAAAAGCCAGTTCCTCAACCAGACACTACTATTAATTAATAGGTTAATAAAATCTTTGACCTGTGTTATCTGTTATTTACTTAAGACCTATGACTTCAACTTTTTGAAAATTTTATTTCATTATCCTTTACTTAACATAAATTTAAAAAAGAAAAACTTGAAGTTAGCCTTTCCACCTTTATTTCTAAAAAGCCAGTTCCTCAACCAGACACTACTAAGCGACGTCACTTTCACTTTTCACTTTCATGCATTGGAGAAGGAAATGGCAACCCACTCCAGTGTTCTTGCCTGGAGAATCCCAGGGACTGGGGAGCCTGGTGGGCTGCCATCTATGGGGTCGCACAGAGTCAGACATGACTGAAGCGACTTAGCAGCAGCAGCAACCCACTGTATTATTCTTAAAAATAGCCCTTACTGATTCCAGCTCCCTTTGAGTGGTCTTCAGGGTTTCCAGAGTTAAGGTGGGAGTTTTCTCATGATCTTATTATGATCTGACTATTTTCCCTGTCATATTTGTGAGTCCTGCAACATTAAGAAGTTCTCCTTTTCTAAATTCTCTTGTTCCCTGGACTTGGTCCCCCCCTTAGTTCTTTTCCTTTCTAAATGGAGATGTTGTCTGTCCACTCCTCTCTCTCACACCTGTCCACTCACCTTTCCACTCTTGCTTTTTGACTTAACACATTGCCAGATGGCCTTGATAACTCATAGGGTCACTCATGTCCTATTGAAGGCAGACAAGCCCCACCCTTGACTATAAAGAGCTTCTCAAAACAGTCTGAGTCCTTGACCTCCAGCTGACATGAATCCAACTCCTAGGAAACAATGGGACACGTGGGACCAGGTGAAATTTCCAGAATACTGTCAATAGTTACAGCTGCTGCTGTTGCTAAGTCACTACGACCCCATAAATGGCAGCCCACCAGGCTCCTCCGTCTATGGGATTTTCCAGGCAAGAGTATTGGAGTGGGTTGCCATTGTCTTCTCCGAATAGTTACAGCAAAAAGACCTAAATCCAAGGAATACTTGGGTACCTATGGGGGTTGCCCTTACCCTACAGTGTGTGTGTGTGTGTGTGAACTTTGTGACCTGGGGCTAGAGTAGGGGTAAAATGAGTTTTATGGTGAGGTTCAGTCTATTTCTTCAAACATACTGAATGATAATTAGCTTTGATTTTTCCATCTATTCATAATGATAGCAGAGGGCAACACACAACAGAAAGGGGGCTGCAAGCTTTCCACTTAGCAATTAATTCTATTATTAAATGCTAAGAAGTGTGTGTGTGTGTGTGTGAACTTTGTGACCTGGGGCTAGAGTAGGGGTAAAATGAGTTTTGTGGTGAGGTTCAGTCTATTTCTTCAAACATACTGAATGATAATTAGCTTTGATTTTTCCATCTATTCATAATGATAGCAGAGGGCAACACACAACAGAAAGGGGGCTGCAAGCTTTCCACTTAGCAATTAATTCTATTATTAAATGCTAAGAAAAAAATAAGTGCCTGCCAGCTGTAGCTTTATTATGTTTTCCCAGAAATAATAATGAGAAGGCTGTGGAAGTATATTATTTATTTCTTCTTTTCTCCCCTACCCTCATAGGAGAAGGGAAAAAAAACACAGATGGTTGTTCCTTCCTTGTGAAAATACAATGATTCTGCTGTGAGAAGGTAACTTGGACAGGGCAGAAAGAAGGGGGTTGGTATATAATGGAAAGTGTCTTTGTTTTGTCTTTTTTATTTGTTTTTGAAATGGAGCATCTAGCTCTGGGTCAGAACCCATGCTAAGCAAGATGGGGATTGAAAAACAGAGAGTACTTGGAGCTTCCTTGGCATAGACACTGAAACAAGTGAAAGTGTTAGTCACTCAGTCGTGTCTGACTGTTCACAACCCCATGGACTGTAATAGCCCACCAGGCTCCTCTGTCCTTGGAATTCTCCAGGCAAGAATATTGGAGTGGGTAGCAATTTCCTTCTCCAGGGGGCGGGGGTCTTCCCGATCTAGAGACAGAACCCGGGTCTCCTGCATTGCAGATGGATTCTTTACTATCTGAGCCACCAGGAAAGCCATGTACACACCTGAATTAAACCAAAATATGGCAAAAGCCACAGTTGTGAAATAAGCAGTGCTCTGGGAGCATAAAGAGAGGGTGGCTATGGGCAGTAACATCAGAATTTCGGTGGAGATGTTAATCATAAGTCAAAATGTAGCTATTTAGTAACTTGGGGCTTCCCTGGTGGCTCAGACTGCAAAGAATCTGCCTGCAATGCAGGAGACCTGGGTTCAATCCCAGGGTTGGGAAGATTCTCTGGAGGAGGGCATGGCAACCCACTTCAGTATTCTTGCCTGGAGAATCCCCACGGACAGAGGAGCCTGGTGGGCTACAGTCCGTGGTATTGTAAAGAGTTGGACACAACTGAACAGCTAAGCACACACACTGAGTAACTTCTGCCAGCGTTATGCCTTGGAAGTAGCAGAGTCTCAGTGAATAGCAACTGACCCTGAGTTCAATGTGGATTCCTATACAGCATGGGGCACGTGATGGAACAGAGGAGACTGCCTGGCCCCACCCAGCTCATCCATCAGATTCACCATACTGGGAGGCAGTGGGAAGGTGCTCATTAGTGTTTGCAAAAGAAAAGCAAGGTCTAACTCAGAATTGCAATTAATTTAGGCTAAACTCCAGGGAATACATATCACTGTTTTATTGCCTGGGACACGGATGGAAAACTAGGACAGATGGAGAACAATGTTAGACTTGGCACTAATTGAAATCTGACATCTTGCTTCTATAAGCTATGGGACATTGTGTGTATTGCACACCCCTCTGAGCCTCAGTTTTGTTATATATAATATGAGTGTAATAATGCTCCCTTTATAGGAATATTGGTAAAAAATCCACCTGCAATGCAGGAGACCTGGGTTCGATCCCTGGGTTGGGAAGATCCCCTGGAGAAGAGAACGGCTACCCACTCTAGTATTCTGGCCTGGAGAATTCTGGTCTACAGCCCATGGATTTGCAAAGAGTCGGACCTAACTCAGCAACTTTCACTTTCACTTTCACTTTATAGGAATATTATGAAATTAAGTAACATGGAAGAATGTCTGATGTATTATAAGTCTTCAACAACAAGTTTTTGAAGACATGCATTGCTATTATGATGAATAAAACTTGGCCTTTCCTTTCTAACTCCTTCTTATCTGTGAGATCAATGGGTGCTGCAAAAAAACTGTGTTCAGTGAGGAAACTTAGGCATCCACACCTTAAATCCCATAATTGGGAGTATTTCCTCCTCCAGCTGCCCCAACCCAATGCCAGTCATGAAAGCTTGTAAAGAGTCAAAAATATCTGATACTCTCTAATTCTGATTCATACTCCATGTCCCTGAATGATGTGTAGGCATTCCTGTGACTAGTTCCCTAAGCAGATTTTTCTAAACTAGGGCTAGCGAGCTGCTGAAAGTGTTAGTTGCTTAGCTGTGTCCAATTCTATGGGACCCCAGGGACTGTAGCCCACCAGGCTCCTCTGTCCATGGAATTTCCTGGCAAGAATACTGGAGTGTGTTGCCATTCCATTCTCTAGGGAAACTTCTCAACCCAGGGATCGAATGTAAGTCTCCTGCATTGCAAGCAGATTCTTCACCATCTGAGCCACCAGGGAAGCCCTGTGAGCTAGTGTCCCCTGGGCAAAATTTTTTCTGGAGCATTTTTTATTTCCTTTGGGGAAGGGGGTGCCACAGTTTTGCTTTGTTCCAGACTAAATGTGCATGCCCTTGTGTGTGGGGGAGTGCATTCTTTACTCTGCTGCAGGCTCCTCGCCCCCTGTGTCTCAGACCCGGTTTGCCTGGTGTAGGATGTCCCTCACTGCTGACTCCTGAGATCATGACCCTGATTCTACATTCTGCCCCCATACAGTCTGGGTGATACAGGAGCCTGCTCCTATGGGTTGCAGAGCAAAGAGTTTCCAACTAACGTCCTTGCCCCAAGTCACTCTCCCTTTACTTCTTCCTTCTCACTGAAAGTGATTGATCCTTCAATAGTGTTTTTGTGGCTTATATAGATTTTCTACTTAAAATCCTTCTCAAGCTGTTCATCAGCCACAGTTCAGTCTCCTCATCCACCCTCAAGCTCTACTATTATACTATTTTCCATTTTCAAATATGCCCTCAACATGCATAGTTGCATGCTTTAGCAAACCGTCGTTCTTCTGATTGAAATGCCTTTCTCAGACTTTTCCCATGGACACGTCTCCCTGGAGACACATCATAAACATTGCAGTGCTTCTCAGTCGAGAGGCTGGGGAGCCAACGAACCTGTCCGCTGAGTTCTCAGAAGAGTCCTTGCTCCCTGTTAGGACTGCTTTTCCTCTGCATCCTCTCTATGCAATACGTTCCTTGAGAGGAGATACCTCTGCGGCCTCCTGTAGCAAAAGGCCTGGAACCCATGGTGCTCTGGCAGACAGAGCTAAATGTCCATCCACTTTCCACTCTCCCTCCCCTGCTTCCTAACAGAGTCCAGTTTTGCTCAAAAACTGGGTGTGAAGCTCTGCTATCATTGTGGCCCATTAATGTTCTGACTAAAGAATTATGGACAGAAACCATTTGTCAGGTGAAAAGTGAAGTTGCGCAGTCATGTCCGGCTCTTTGCGACCCCATGGACTACAGCCCACCAGGCTCCTCCCTCCATGGGGTTCTCCAGGCAAGAGTACTGGAGTGGGCTGCCATTGCCTTCTCCAGGGGATCTTCCCGACCCAAGGGTCGAAGCCGGGTCTCTCAGATTCCAGGCAGACGCTTTAACCTCTGAGCCACCAGGGAATCCCTGTCAAGTAATAAGGCAAAATTTTCCTAGGAAAGTAGTAGTACTCGGTTAGTCGCTAAGCTGTGTCCAATTCTTTGTGACCCCACAAACTAGCTTGCCAAGCTCCTCTGTCCATTGGATTATCCAGGCAAGAACACTGGAGCAGGTTGCCATTTCCTTCTCCAGGGATCTTCCTGACTCAAGAATCAAACCCGGGTCTTCTCCGCTGCAGGCAGATTCCTTATCAACTGGGTTAAGAGGAAAGCCCTCTTGCAAGGGAGCCATCTTATTGTGGTTTGCTCTGCAAGTTCGCTTGCTTGGCAAGGCACAGTCAACCTGCAGTCACAGGACAGAACTAGGGACAGAAAAGCAAGGAATAGGGTCCCCCACACTCTTGAGGAGTTCCAATAGGCTTAGACACTGACCTTCGAATTTCTTATTATTTGATAAAATATTTAACTATTTGTCTAAAAGAGTAATAGTTGAGATTTCAGTTACTTGCAGCCAAATATTTTCCCCACTAATCTTAATTCAATGGGCAGTACCTTTTATTGAAGAAATGATTTATTTGATTACTCATTGAACAAATATTTATTGAGTATATGTCATTCTTGGAGTTCTAAATAAGACCAAGTTCCATTCTTCATGGAGTTGATATTCAAGTTGGGGGTACACTATGCCTATTACATAGGGTGGATGGACGGATGGATGGGTAAATACTGATATATTTTCTAACTTAAAAAAAAAAATGGTGCATCTTATAATTTGTGTCAGCAAAGCAAATGACTTCACCAAGCAATGAACCCCCAAATCATCAAACCACATTTTCAAACAAAGAAGTTTCGAAAGAAGAAGCCTCTGACTTAAATAAGGGATTTCTAAAACAGACAAATATTCTGTTTCCCAAGTCTCAACTTCATCTCTTCCAACAGGGAGTATAATGATATAGATGTGAAGGAGAAGAAGGGTGATGGGAATGGAATTACACACAAAATTAAACTTGAAAAGAAAAGTGTATTGAGACTTCAAGGCTAAGTGATATCTTTTGATTGTTGTTGTCAGTGAGATACTGTACAGTTGGATGTAATGCCAATATATTTCCCAAACAGAGCTCTGAAAAAAATTACAGAGGAAAACAGACCAAATTAGCATTTTATGATTATTTCCAAGAGTGAGAAAAGTTATGCTATTATGGCTTCCTGGAATAAATTAAAAGTGTTTATTGAGTTTTAAGAAGATTTGTGTTTCAAAATAACTTTGAATTCATGGGAAAGTTGGGAAATAGACAGTTTTGTACAGTCAGGAAAATTGCTTTTGATTAATCAATAGTAAGTGTAAGCTGAAGGGAATTTCTCAAACTTTTAATGACTTTTTCAAGAAAAAGATCTAGATAAACTCAACACATTTGAAACAATTGGTTATACATGGTGGTAGTCAAGTCACAATTACTCAAATAAATTAAAATACCAACTCTATCACACTGAGTTATCTTTCATGTCTTTAATTTCAGGTTGTTATTTCTGTTCAGTCACCCAGTCTTGTCTGACTCTTTGTGACCCCGTGGACTGCAGCATGCTAGGCCTCCCTGCCCCTCACCATCTCCCAAAGTTTGCCCAACTTCATGTTCATTGCATCGTGATGCTATTCAGCCATCTCATCCTCTGACCTGCTTTTCTGCTTCTGCCCTCAATCTTTCCCAGCATCAGGGACTTTTCCAATGAGTCAGCTGTTTGCGTCAGATGACCAAAATACTGGAGTTTCAGCTTCGGCATCAGTCCTTCCAATGAGTATTCAGGNTGACCTGCTTTTCTGCTTCTGCCCTCAATCTTTCCCAGCATCAGGGACTTTTCCAATGAGTCAGCTGTTTGCGTCAGATGACCAAAATACTGGAGTTTCAGCTTCGGCATCAGTCCTTCCAATGAGTATTCAGGGTTGATTTCCCTTAAGATTGACTAGTTTGATCTTGCTGTCCAGGGGACTCTCAGGCGTCCTCCCAGCAGGACAGCTCGAAGACATCAATTCTTTGGTGATCCACCTTCTATATGGTCGAACTCTCACAACCGTAGGTGAATTACAGGTTACTGATTTGCAAAATGAAGTGAATATTAGCATAACAGATTTTTATGAAGGTTTATAGAGTTTACCTTTGCAAAGCACCTAGCAGACAGTAGTATTTTATAAGGACCCCAAAACTACTACTCTATCCCATTTATCTTTCTTTTCTTTACCTCTGTAATTCTACCACCAGAACTGTTGATGTAAATAGAGAATGTTTTCTGTCAAACACATTTTTTTTTTCCATTTGTATAGGAGTAACACACTGTATTACAAATGTAAGATCCTGTCTACATGGGTTTGATTATAAAAACTAATATTCTCTAACTTAAAGAAATAAATACAATAAAAAATGTTTTCATCAGTCTGCTTCCCTAAAAATCAACTTTATCTTCATAAACTCCGTATACACACACACACTCTAAAGCATATATGGCATTTCCTCCCTTTTCAGATAATTATTTTGACAAAAAGAAAGCTTTTTTTTCCCCTCTGTTTGACTATGTGACTTTGATTTCTGATCATATTTTACCCTGGATGGTGACTTACTTGACACTGCACTGAAAACATGAAAACACATTCTGCTCTGACTTCTGCTATGTGATCAGAAATCCATTTCTAAAGACTGCTGCCAGCTTTCCACTTTGCCCTTTGCCCCATATCTGGGAAAATTGATAACCAACCTCTGTGTCCTTCATCACTTGACCAATGGACATTTCAATCAATAGAAGTACCAGCCTCGGAGGGTACCTCGACTCCAGGTCCAATCCCATCAACAATAAAAACCCGGAGCTGGACTCCTCTTCCCTTGCCCTTGTTTTACGCTTGTCCTTCCCTTTTTCTGTTTATTATGTGAACAGAAATCTTTATTTCCCAACCACTGGGGCCATTGTGTCATTTATCCCACTGCCATAAAGCCCTGGGGCAGTGGGTTGCCCAGTGAACTGCAGGTGATGGTAAGTGCCCCTGCCACCTTGCCAATAAACATTCTAGTATTCATGCTTCCAGGTGTTAAATTAATTAATCACTAAGCATCTATTCATTCCTCCCGACACACGGTTTTACACACGCTGTTGCCAATATTCTGCCACGTGAGAACCCTGCCTCCCATGACTCTTTTTTCAGATGAACTTGACGTTCTTTATGGAAAATGTACTTGACTTCACCAGTCCAGATCAAATTTCTTTGAAGAAGTGCTCATGAAGTTCTTTTGCACTGAGATTACAGTATGATAAATTGTAACTATGTCTTAGTGGGGGTATTTGATTATTTTTCCCTCCAACATTTGATTATCAGCTCCTGACAGTAGGGGACACCTCTCATCACGTTTACCATCATCATCTCACCATCATTTACCAGCATCTGACATAGTACCCGGCATGCGGACAAATGAGCAAATCCTTTTTAAAACATTTTAAATTTATTATTTTTGTTTTAGCTGCACTGGATCTTTGCTGCTAGGCATGGGCTTTCTCTAGTTGTGGTGTGTTGTGGCGTGCAGGCTTCTCATTGTGCTGGTTTCTTTGGTTGTGGAGCCCTGGCTCTAGGGCGTGCAGGCTTCAGTAGGTGTAGCTCGAGTGCTTTAGACCTTGTGCTTAGTGGTCTGAAAACATGCAGGATCTTCCAGACCAGCGTTTGAACCTGGCAGGTGGATTCTTAACCATTGGACCACCAGGGAAGTCCATACTTTTTGCATTAAGAATCAGAATACATCAGTGTCTCGGCTAGACGTTGTCCCTGTTGTCTGTGTGTGCTGGGGTACGTTACATGTACCTGCACACACACAGACACAATAAATCACAATGAATTTAATTGTTGCTCACCCTTTTGCACAGAGCTCATACATTCATCAGATGAGTTTCAGGTTGCCCTAGGAACTTAAGAAAGAAAAATATCAGAGATAATTTTAAAAATTGTGTGTTTCAGAGGCAGATAATTGATGTGACTGCTTATTTAGCTATTTACAGGTTGGGTGATTTGCAGCAAGTCTCTTAACCTTGGTGAAAACCAGCTTCTCATCTATAAAACAGCAAATATAAAGCGACATTGCAGTGTTGTGAGGAGGACCCGAAATTATACGTGTAAAGCACTTGCTAATAAAACCTAGGAAATATGATTTTAATAAATTGTGCCTGTTTTAATTAAAGTGTGCTTCATTGGATTAACTTGAATAGCAGCCCTGAGCCACTAAAGAGGACTTTGATACGCAGGCTCTAAGGGGTTGTTTCGAATCAAAAGATTCACCTTCTTGGAACGCAGGCTCCCCTTCAGACGTCCTTTTAACTTTCATGTGAAACTTCTTAAAGCTCTGTCGTCTTTCATAAACAAACACACTTCCTCTCTTTACTAATGTTATTTGAAATTTACTGCTGCTGCTGCTAAGTCGCCTCAGTGGTGTCTGAATCTTTGTGACCCCATGGACTGCAGCCCACCAGGCTCCTCTGTCCGTGGGATTCTCCAGGCAGGAATACTGGAGTGGGTTGCCATTTCCTCCTCCAGGGCACCTTCCCAACCCAGGGATAGAACCCATGTCTNTGGACTGCAGCCCACCAGGCTCCTCTGTCCGTGGGATTCTCCAGGCAGGAATACTGGAGTGGGTTGCCATTTCCTCCTCCAGGGCACCTTCCCAACCCAGGGATAGAACCCATGTCTGTTAGTGCCACCTGAGAAGCCCAAGTCAAGTCAAATGTTCAAGTCAGGCACTCTTCAGAAATTCTGGTGAGATGGCCCCTGCGGTCTGCACATGCCTCCCTTCCACACTCTGAATTACTGCACTGAACTGAAGGTGCCCCTCCATGATGATAGCCTGAAGGTGCCCATACGTGGGGAGAGCAGCCAGCACAGCACTGATGGCATTTTCAAGCAGGCTGTGTGGGCACCAGTGAGAAGATCCCCCAAACACAGTCATCCGCACTCAACTTCCACCCTGCTGCCCTCACAGTTCCTGAGCTTGTATCCCGTGGGCCTTCCCTTTGTCCCACATCCCTGTCACCAGCCGTCTATGAGCTCCAGGCTGACCTCAAACCTACGCCTTCCTGAAGACACAGCAGAGCTGCACCGTCTTCCAGCGACGGTCTGGTGAGCGCCACTGAGGACCGGGGGCTGGGAGCTGGGGAGCGTGTGACTTTGCCCTGGACCTATGTCTCAGAATCACCTCGGAATGTTCGGTTTTGGTGTGAGCACAACCGCATGTGATCTGGAAGCCAGGGGACGCAGCCGCCACGGTTCTGCCTGTGGGGTCGGCCTGGGGCCTGGGGCTGCGGCATCTCTGCTCATCCTGTTCACCCACAGGTTCACCTTGTGGGGGTGGACAGAGGCCAGGCTTCCAGCTCCTTCTTTCCCTCCTGCCCCTTCCCCTCCAGCTTCTCTGGAGGCTGAGCAGGCCTCCTACACGTTGGGAAGAAGGGTTCTGAGGCTCAAAACTGGAAACCACTGCTGCTCTGTGGCTTGAAATCTCTCACAGACACCATTGGGAAGCTGGTCAAGGCAGTGGTCCGTCTCCCCAGGCACGTGTCCATACAATACCCGTAAACACGAGGGCTACTTTCGGCAATATTCTGACTCGGCCCCTTCTTCTGCGGTGATGCTGTTAGACTCTGGTGCCTCTCACCTGAGCTACTGTAAGAGCATCCAAACCAGGCTCCTCATCGGTGCGTTTGCAGGTCTGTCTGCCTCCTCTCCATCCTGTGCCTCACATAGCGCCCCACTTAATATCAATTCCTGGGTCAGGAAGATCCGCTGGAGAAGGGATAGGCTACCCACCCCAGTAATCTTGGGCTTCCCTGGTGGCTCAGCTGATAAAGAATCTGCCTGCACTGCAGGAGACCTGGGTTCGATCCCTGGATTAGGAAGATCCCCTGGAGAAGGGAAAGGCTACCCACTCCAGTATTCTGGCCTGGAGAATTCCATGGACTGTGAATCCCATGGGGTTGCAAAAATTTGGATATGACTGAACAACTTTCACTTTCACTTTAATATTCTTTAAATGAGCCCTAGTCATGCCTATCAAGTTCCATAAGCTTTGATACACCTTATTATATACTCGGTACAGGAAGATCCCCTGGAGGAGGGCATGGCAACCCACTCCAGGACTCTTGCCTGAGAAACCCCCCTGAAAGAGGAGCTGGCAGGCTACAGTCCATGGGGTCACAAAAAGTCAGACATGACTTAGCATGTGAGTCAGAGTCACAAGACTTAGCTAAGAGTTGGATAAAACTAAACAACAATGAGGCCACAGTTCTTGAGGTTCATGATCTGTCTCAGCCTTTATTTTCAGCCTCTGCTCTAAGCAGATTTTTCTAGCAAGCCTTCTGTATAAAACTGAATCCAGTGTGGCTTTGCCTAGGATAGCTCTGCGTCCATATTTCTCCATGACCTAAGCTTACTTCTTCTTTGAGGACAGATACGGCTGACTCCTCTAAGTAAACTCACCTAATGCATAAGGCCAGACCCCATTTCTCTGACAATTCATGGTAGTTTATCATTTCTAAATTGCATTGCTGTTATACATTGCCTTCTTAAGTAATTGTTATTGGAATATAGATGCTTTACAATTTTGTGTTCGTTTCTACTATACAGCAAAATTGGAGAAGGAAATGGCGACCCACTCTAGTGTTCTTGCCTGGAGAATCCCAGGGACAGAGAAGCCTGGTGGGCTGCCGTCTATGGGGTCACACAGAGTCGGACATGACTGAAGCGACTTAGCAGCAACAGCAGCATACGGCAAAATGAGTCAGCCATACATATACATATACACCCTCCCTTTTGGACTTCCCTCACGTTCAGGTCACACACAGTTGAGTGCCCTGTGC
Organism: Oreotragus oreotragus; assembly: GCA_006410675.1. Taxonomy (NCBI): domain Eukaryota; kingdom Metazoa; phylum Chordata; class Mammalia; order Artiodactyla; family Bovidae; genus Oreotragus; species Oreotragus oreotragus. The sequence goes on along the minus strand of SJYX01010203.1, from coordinate 99,408 downwards.
TATACAGTATATATTTTATTTGTATATTGTGTTTATTAGACTATGATTGCCTTGAAATCAGGGCTTTATGGCATTCAGCTCAGTCCTTGGCACTCCACAGCTGTTAGCTGAATACATGAAATTATATAGTATCATTTCTCTAGCTGGTTGTTACCGTAGGGCTCAGTGCATCTGTTATCTTAGGGGAAATGAAGCCATTTTTGTCTTATTTCACTTTTGTGTTTTCGAAAACAATACCAGTATCCCCCTGGACAATAAAACCCAACATCTTCTGTACACTAAACCCAACACGTTCTATACAACAGAACCTAAATGACCTTAGTGTGTTCTGCTGTGTTAGCCGCTCAGCCATGTCCAACTCTTTGCGACCCCGCAGACTGTAGCCCACCGGGCTCCTCTCTCCATGGAGTTCTCCTTGGCAAGAATGCTGGGGTGAGTTGCCATTTCCTTCTCCAGGGGATCTACCCTCTCCTGGGGTTCTACCCAAATGACCTTAGGCTATAGTCAACTTGATGTCCATAGACCATTGTTGCTTTTACTAAGTAAAAGGAAACTAGGTTAAGCACAAAGTCTTAATCAGCCAGTTATTTGTTGAGCTATATCACCTTGAGACATTTCAGCGGACTAGTGGCAAGGGCATGCGTCAGCTCTCTGTTACCCTCGTAGGGCATGACTTCTGGAACAGGCTTTCCTCTCATTTACTCTCCTCCATCCTTTGAGTCCTAGTCAAGTTCCACCTCCTCCAAGAATCATACCCTGTTGAAGACAGATACAAATAGTTGAGGCTATCCTTCAAATATCAAAGTACATGATCGATGTTTTTCATTTTTTACTTGCTACCATTTTGTAGCAAATAATATCTGTCAGTTACTCATTCCACTGATTATTATGGATAAATGATTATGTGCCAAGGACTTGAAGACTAGTGGAAGGAGCAAAGAGTGATCATATTTACTAAGCATTGTGCCAAATGTTACAAAAGAACGTGCATAGGAAAGTACAGGGTTGAAGAAGTAGATGCTACAAGTCTTAGAGTGAGAGATCACAGATGAATTTGCTTTACCAAATTTAATTACTTGAATAGATGCCTTAATGTCAAAATAATATAAGGATGTCATTTTTGGTACTTTTAAGTTTACATCATGAGTACACTTTAGTTCTATTTAGATCAGACTTAGTCATTGATATGTTATTTGCCCTTCTAGTAACTAACACAGCACATAACAAATAATAATGGTCTGGAATGAGAAGATGACATCAGAAAATTCCACTGTGGAGATATTATGAATTCCACTGTGTATAATATAATGTTATATATAATTATATATATAATTTATACATCAATATATTATTTATGTTATATATAATTATTATGTAATTAATTCTATATAATATATGTAAATCATATATTATATATAAATTATATATATATAATTTTCCTATAACTAAGGAATACAATAAAATTCAAAGAAAATGACAGGTGCATTATCATCAGAGACAGCTCAATGGAGGAAACATTGTTGAAACTTTGCCCTCCGCTTTCTTTCAGTAAATCCCTCTGTTCTACATTAATGTGCCTTTTCTCAATCTGTTCTCATTCTTGAACTTTAACCATTCTTTAAGGTTCTATGTCCCTTTCATGTCTAAACTACTCTCAAAAAATATCCTAGTATGTGTCATGTTTCAGGAGAGAGGACATATTTTATGTGTTATATTTGACCTTGGGAAAATGTGTGAAGTGAAATGCAAGAGACAGTTGGGGAAGTATTTGGAGGGATCAACAGACATTCGGTTTCCTTGAAGATATACCCAGAGAGTATAATTCCTATGTATAATCAATCCTGTGAGAACGTTTCTGTGGGTTCAATTGTTCTCTGAAAAGAGATGTTCAAGCTCTAACCCCTGGCACATATGAATGTGAACTTGTTTAGAAATATATGTCTTTGCGGATGCAGCCGGTTAAGATGAGGTCATACTAGAGTATGTTGGACCTTAAATCCAGTGTGGTTGGTGTCCTTAGAAGAAGAGAGAAGATAAACAGACATGGTGAGAGGTCACATGAGGATAGAGGCAGAGACTGGAGTGACATGTGCAAAGCCTTGATTTGCATCATCTGGCTTCCGAAACTGTGAGACAATAAGTGTTTATTGTTTTAAGCCATCTAGTCTCTGGTAATTTGTTGCAGCAGCTCAAAGAAAGTGATACAAATATCAACTGTCAAATATAAACTATAAACTTGACCTGCTCGATCCCAGTTAACTGAAAAGAGCCTTCGCCATCACCTCACTGTGAGCTCTGACGGCTGGTGTCAAAATGGAAAGAGCATCTGGGCATGCTGAAAATTACAGTTTCATGCCCTCAGCACACTGACCTCCTGAATAAGTCTTTTCAAAAGAAATTCATTCACTCTTTGATTCATTCATTTGACAAATACGTGCTGAGTGCATACTTTATACTAGCACTGTTCTAAGCACTGAAAATAAATCAGTGAACAAGGAAGAAGGAATATCCCTTTGGGATGAGGTTTACATCACAGAGGTAGTTGATAAAGAATTTCTATATTTAAGAATCATCAAATTTGATAGCTCAAGTGCTTTGGCCAGTTTATTTTTTGTTTAATTATGATTTGGAACATTAATCAGATAATTTGACAAATGTTATGATACTTTATGAAAAGGTTTGATCTACCTGTGTGGAATGGAATAGATGTCCACTGGGGGAAAAAAGGAAGGAAAACTCTAAAAAGCATTGAAAGCGTCATATCACAGAAGAAGAATATTGAGGAAATATCCTGTGAATGCTTTCTGAGAATTTCCCCTGCTCTTTCCCAACAGGTTGAAAACTGTTTAACAGGGGTGACAGAGAATGAAACGGTTAGATGGCATAACCAATTTAATGGACCTGAGTTTGAGCAAGCCCCAGGAGAGAGTGAAGGGCAGGAAAGCCTAGTGTGCTGCAGTCCATGGTCTCTCAAAGAGTCAGATACAACTCAGCAACTGAACAACAACCAACAACAATGCTCTTTCTGGCCAAACACCTGTCAAATGCCCTATTTGCACTTGATCTTAATTAGAAGCAAGAATTAATACACTCAATTAATTGCACATCTTCGCTCCGTAATTCCTCTGTTGCTTGTTTCTCCACTAGGTAACCTGCAAATAGAATTTTGAATTGGATCACCTCCTCTGAGGCCCCTGCAGTCCTGGCCTGGCCTGTCTTAGCAAAGCCCATCTTGGCCTAGGAAATGGCAGCTGAAGGACAGAAGGGAAGCCCTGCCACACACTGACCTGGGGACCTAGAGGCCCCTGGATGCACTGCTACGCATCCTTTTATTTTTGCTTTTAAAGATGAGAATGAGAAAGCTGAATGACTGCAAGAAGATGAAAATCACACCTAAAGCCACACATCGGGTGTGAAGGAGATAATGGTTCAAGTCAAGACTTGCTGGCCCTGAGGTCTGTTCTTTCATTTCTAAAACATAAACGTAAGTGGACCAATCTCTGGAGCAACAAGAAGGGTTGTCCCTTCACAGTCAAACATTAGGGACAGAACCCTCTAAAACACAGAGAACAGCATCAGGCCAAGTAGAGGAGATGAGTTCACAACCAAGGAGGTACAGCTGGGCAACCACTGGAATGTGAGTATGATCACCAAACATTTATCAGTCGAAGGCATGTGGATCTTTTTGAGTTCATAGCTTTCATGGCTATTAATACAACCACAATTCTGGAGACCTTATTGTCTATTGTAGTTCTATGCTTTTTTTTTTTTTTTAATTGTAGCTGACTTACAATATTATGTTAATCTCAGGTGTGCAACATAGTGATCTGATATTTTTATAGGCTATGTGCTACAAAATAATTATAAAATATTGGCTATTATATCCTATGCTGTATATATTACATCCTTAACTTCTCTATTTTATACCTAGCTGTTTGTACCTCTTAATCGCTTTCATCTCTTTTGTCCTCCCCACACACCTCTGCACTCTGGATACCACTAATCCATTCCCTGTCTCTGTGAGTCTGTTCCTATTTCATTATATTTGTTTGCTTTATATTTAGATTCCACATATGAAGGAAACCATATGTTTGTCTTTCTCGTCTGACTTATTTCACTGAGCACAATACCCTCCAGGTCCATCCAGATTGTTGCAAGTCACAAAATTACAATGTTTTATGTTCTCTTGTATCTTGTACTAGCTGCTAGGCTGTATTATTTGCTTGGAAAGGCAAGCCTGTATCTAATAAAAGGACAAGTTAAACTTTTACATTCACTTTTGGGCATTTGGGCCACAGTGAAAACAATGAAGAGCATTTCGAACAATAAAACGCTTCAGAGCTGCACACATATTTATTCTAGGAGTCGTATCTCGGGAGGGCAGCACAGTGAGACCTGAAACCCATTGCTGCTGAAGCAGTGAGTTCTCAGGGTTGCATTCACATTAAATCCAAGCAGTTAAAGGCAGACTGCCTCTCTTGGTTTGTGCCACCAAGGCCTTTTAAAGCCCTTGGCACCTAAAGAAGGCTTAGCAAATAATCATGATGTTCCTATTCACTACTGGTTCTTTATCCATCAGAAATAGGTCACTGAGGCTGCAAATATGTGAAAGGATGCGATCTGGTGGACAAGTCTTTAACACTATTATATTCTTAAACTTGTTAAGTTTTTCATGATTCTTATTTATAACAATTATTAGGAATACAAGTAAGGGTCAAATTTTTGAATGTCTGCTACTGATTAATGTCTCGTTAGAGATCACATTTGCTCCCAAAAGTAGTTAACATGTATACACCTTTAGCCGTTCTTCTTTAGTTTCCTTCAGGTCTCCCATCAGCTGGTTCAAACACCAGGCTGCTAGTTAGTAGCACAGATAGGTCAGTGACAGCTCCCGTGGCTTCTCCTCCAAATACTTAGAGGCTGAACTCCCACAGCCGAGGAGAAGCTGAGATAACTTGGACTGAGCAGGCTCAGTGGCTTTTCTGTGAAAACACTGTTGCTCATAAACAAGATGGACAATGATAATGGTAACTTTTATTCAGTCTCATTTGCATGAAATAAATCCTGGCAAAGTTTATGACAGTTTCTGGCAGGCAGTGGGAAATGCACCTTTACAATTGCTCTTTGGTTAATTAAAATTATTCCTTCATCTTCTCTAAACAGCTTCAAGGGGTCACTTAGGGGAGCAGAGGGACCCGTCTAGTTCCATTTTACATGGGATTGTTCTGACTTCCATTAGGCCATGTGGATACTGTATGCCAACCATCCCTAGGGCTGTTCAAAATCGAGGAAGAAAAATACATGGAGAAAGTAGTTTAGGAAATGAGATTTATGGTTTTAAATCCACACACTATTAAAATTATAAAAGACAAAACACATATGAAACTAATTAATGTTAACCCATTTCAAAAGCAGGCCTGTATTAATAAATGCCAGGAACATCTTACACTTCCTTTGGTTTCATAGTACAATGAGATATTAGGGCTGACGGAACCTCGGAAGGCTGTTTAGCACAGAACATCTCAGGATTATTAGAAGGATAACGTGTGATCAAAACTCCATATGTGTGGAGGCTGCATTAATTTCAATTGATGCAAGTTGTGAAGAACCATTTGCTAATCAAAAGATAGAAATTTGACATTAATAAAAATAAAATTTATTTTATTGTAAAAATGAGATTTTACTTATAATTTTGCTATGTGTTATTCAGTGGCTTATCATTTTTGAGCAAATGGTGAGTTAAGTCATAGTTAGCATTCAAATATTTTCAAATTGTAGGCTGTCTTTGATGAGAGTTTTTAAATTATGACTCTTAGGGTTGATAAACAACAAGGTCCTACTATATACCATAGGGAACTACATTTAATATGCTATGATAAACCATGATGGAAAAGAATACAAAAAATTAGATATATATATATATATATATACACACACACATATGTATAACTGAATCACTCTTCTGTACAGCAGAAACTAACACAACATTATAAGTCAACTTCAATAAAACTTAAAAAGAACAAAGACTCATTATTCATCAGTTCCTCTAAACACACTGAGCACCCTCCATGTGCCAGATGATCCACTGGAAGAAAGTTATTTTGTTGTTGAAGCCGATCACTCTTTTTTTTGTTATTTACGGATAATTACTTTACAATATTGTATGGTTTTTGCCACATGTCAACACGATTGACACCAGGTAAACTGTGTCTCCTCCCTCTTGAATTCCCTCCTTCCACCTCTCTCTCCTTTTACCCCTTCAGGTTGTCACAGAGCCTTGGTTTTGGGTTCCCTGCATCATACACTGAACCCCCACTGGCTATCTGTTTTACATACAACAGTGTATGTGTTTCAGTGCTATTCTCTCAAATCATCCCACCCTCTCTTTCCCCAGCTGTGTCCAAAAGTCTGTTCTCTATGTCTGTGTCTCCTTTTTTTTTTTTAAATAAACTTATTTATTTTAATTGGAGGTTAATTACTTTACAATATTGTATTGGTGTTGCCATACATCAACATGTATCCACCACATGTATACACGTGTTCCCTATCCTGAACCCCCCTCTCTCTTCCCTCCCCGTACCATCTCTCTGGGTCATCCCATTGCACCAGCCCCAAGCATCTGTGTCTCCTTTGATGCCCTGCATGTAGTATCATAATATGCATTAATATACAATATTAATCTTTCTCTTTCTGACTTCTCTCACTCTGTATAATAAGCTCTAGGTTCATCCATCTCATTAGAACCGACTCAAATGTGTTCCTTTTTATAGCTGAGTAATAGTCCATTGTGTGTATATACCACAGCTTCCTTATCCATTCATCTGTTGATAGACATCTAGGTTGCTTCCGTATCCTAGCTATTGTAAATAGTGCTGCAGCGAACACTGGGGTGCATATGTCATTTTCAATTCTTATTTCCTATGAGCATATGCTCAGCACTGGCATTGCTGGATCGTATGATAGCTTTATTCCTAGTTTTTTTGTTTGTTTGTTTTTTTTAAGGATTCCCCATACTGTTTTCCATAGTGGCTTGTTCAATTTGCATTCCCACCAACAGTGTAAAAGAGTTCCCATTTCTCCGCACTCTCTCCAGCATTTATAGTTTGTAGACTTTTTGATGATGACCGTTGTGATTGGTGTGAAATAATAGCTCATGGCAGTTTTGATTTGCATTTCTCTAATAATGAGCAATGTTGAGTATTTGTCATGTGTTTTTTAGCTATTTGTGTGTCTTCTTTGGAGAAATGTCTGTCTGGGTCTTCTGTCAACTTTTTTTATTGGGCTGTTTGCTTTTCTGGTGTTGAGCTGCACAAGCAACTTGTATATTTTGGAGATTAATTTTTTGTCAGTTGTTTAGTTTGCTATTAATTTCTCCCATTCTGAGGGCTGTCTTTTCAACTTGTTTATACTTTTCTTTGTTGTGCAAAAGCTTTTAAGTTTAATTAGATCCCATTTGTTTATTTTTGTTTTTATTTTTGGAACTAGAGGAATCAATGACTTCAGACTATACTGCAAAGCTACAGTCATCAAGACAGTATAGCAGTGGCACAAAAACTGAAATATAGGCCAATGGGACAAGATAGAAAGCACAGAGATAAATCCACAGACCTTTGGGCACCTTATCTTTGACAACGGCAAAAATATGCAATGAAGAAAAGACAGTCTCTTCAACAGGTGGTACTGGGAAAACTGGTCAACTATGTGTAAAAGGATAAGATTAGACTACTTCCTAACATCAGGCAAATAAACAAACAAATGAAAAACTTAAAATGGATTAAAAACCTAAATGCAAGACCAGAAACTACAAAACTCTTAGAAGACAACATAGGTAGAATACTCTCTAACATAAATCGCAGCAAGATCTTCTATGACTCACCGCTGAAGCTTTTATTCCAACTGTTGCAACTCTTGAAAAATAGGCCAAGGTCCCAGGGAGCATGAGTCTCCATGGGCCAGTTTTTNTGGATTAAAAACCTAAATGCAAGACCAGAAACTACAAAACTCTTAGAAGAAAACATAGGCAGAATACTCTCTAACATAAATCGCAGCAAGATCTTCTATGACTCACCGCTGAAGCTTTTATTCCAACTGTTGCAACTCTTGAAAAATAGGCCAAGGTCCCAGGGAGCATGAGTCTCCATGGGCCAGTTTTTGTTTTTGTTTTTTCTTTTTGAGAGCATCAGTCCTATTTTACTATATATGTGTGTGTGTGTGTGTATGTGTGTGTGTGTATGATTTTTACCCAACACACACATGCACATGCACAGCCACAAGCATATATATGTATACCTACGTACCAAAACTTGAAGGAAATATCCATATATATTCAGGTCTTTATCTGTGAGAACATTAAAACACAAGAAATTAAGGGCTTCCCTGGTAGCTCAGCTGACAAAGAATCTGCCTGCAATGCAGGAGACAGTGGTTCAGTTTCTGGGTTGAGAAGATCCCCTGAAGAAGGAATAGGTTACCCACTCCAGTATTCTTGGGTTTCCCTGGTGGCTAAGATGGTAAAGAATCTGCTTGCAATGTGGGAGACCTGGGTTTGATTCCCAGGAATGTTTTTAGTGACATATTTAAGATAAAACATATTGAGAGCATCAATTCCATCTTATATATATACATATATATGTGTGTGTGTGTATGTGATTTTTAGCCAACACACACACACACATGCACATCTACATGCACATATATATGTATACCTACATACAAAAACTTGAAGGAAATACCTTAATATGTTCAGGTATTTATCTCTGAGAAGACTAAAAAAAAAATTTTAGACTTTTAAGTATTTAAAAAAAATTTACAACAAATACGTTCAAATAATGTCTCTGCTTTTTAATATGCTATCTAGGTCGGTCATAACTTTCCTTCCAAGGAGTAAGCATATTTTAATTTCATGACTGCAGTCATCATTTGCAGTGATTTTGGAGCCCCCCAAATAAAGTCTGCCACTGTTTCCACTGTTTCCCCATCTATCTGCTGTGAAGTGATCGGACTGGATGCTATGATCTTAGTTTTCTGAATATTGAGCTTTTTTTNTGGCCATCTGCTGCCAGGAAGACAGCTTGTACCAGAAACCCACCCTGAAACCCACCCCGATGACTCCTTTCTCTGGGATTTGCAGCCTCCAGAACTAGTGCTATCCAGGATGCCACTTGACAGCAGGTCATCTTGTCTCCCGGAGCTTCCCTTGGCTGGGTCCGTTTGTCGGACTTTTCTTGCTTTTTAAGACCTTGACAGTTTGGAGGACTGGTTGGGGCATTTGTGACTGAGGAATGAAGAAGAGGGACACTGCGTTCCAAGAGCCCACCAGGACCATCATTCTGAGGCTTTATGATACCCCATATTCATGGACAGAGAAACCCCAGCAAGATACTAGGTGCTGGAGCGGCAGCTGCGTGGTGCTGGAGTTACTGTGAGGTGATATTCCATGCCCAAGGGCAAAGAAGGAAGAAAATGGCAACCCACTCCAGTGTTCTTGCCTGGAGAATCCCAGGGACGGGGGAGCCTGGTGGGCTGCCGTCTATGGGGTCACACAGAGTCGGACACGACTGAAGCGACTTAGCAGCAGCAGCAGCAGCAGCAGCAGCAACTTAGCAGCAGCAGCAAGGGCAAAGAAGAAGCCCCAGCAAGATGGTAGGAGGGGCAAAATCAAGTTTAGAATCAAACCCCATACCCACCAGAGACACTCAGAGGGTTCAAACTAACTTTGTGCGCACCAGGACCCAGAGACTGAGACAGAACTGTGCTTTGGTGTCTCCTGAGGAGGTATGGGTCAGCAGTGGACTGCTGTGGGGGCAGGGGTTCTTGGGGCAGTTGACATGGGTATGGCATAAGCCCTCTTGGAGGAGGTCACCATTAACCCACCATAGAGCCGTCAGAACTTACACAGGACTGGGAAACAGACTCTGGGAGGGCACAAACAGAACCTTGTGCACACCAGGACCAGGAGAAAGAGCAGTGACCCCACAAGAGGCTGACTGAGACTTGCCCATGAGTGTCCAGGAGTCTCTGGCAGAGGCGTGGGTCGGCGGTGGCCTGATGCAGGGTTGGGGCAACTGAGTGTAGCAGTGCATGCATGGGACCTTTCGAAGGAAGTGAAGTGAAGTTGCTCAGTCATGTCCGACTCTTTGCCACCCCATAGACTGGGGCCTACCAGGCTCCTCTGTCCATGGGATTTTCTAGGCAATAGTACTGGAATGGATTGCCATTTCCTTCTCCAGGGGATCTTCCCAACCCAGGGCTTGAACCCGGGTCTCCCGCATTGTAGACAGACGCTTTACCGTCTGAGCCACCAGGGAAGTCAGGTCTTCATTATCTTCATTACCTCCACCATAGTTTGGCCTCAGGTCAAATAGCAGGGAGGGAATACAGCCCTGCCCTTCAATAAAAAATTAGATTAAAGATTTACCGAGCATGGCCCCCACCCATCAGAATAAGACCCAACTTCCCCCTCAGTCAGTCTCTCCCATTACCATTTTGAGCACCAAAGAACTGATACTTTTCAACTGTGGTGTTGGAGAAGACTCTTGAGAGTCCCTTGGACTGCAAGGAGATCCAACCAGTCCATTCTGAAGGAGATCAGTCCTGGATGTTCTTTGGAAGGACTGATGCTGAAGCTGGAACTCCAGTACTTTGGCCACCTTATGTGAAGAGCTGACTCATTGAAAAAGACCCTGATGCTGGGAAGGATTGGGGGACAGGAGGAGAAGGGGACAACAGAGGATGAGATGGCTGGATGGGATCACCGACTCAATGGACGTGAGTTTGAATGAACTCCGGGAGTTGGTGATGGACAGGGAGGTCTGGTGTACTGCAATTCATGGGGTCACAAAGAGTTGGACAGGACCGGGCGACTGAACTGAACTGAATTACTTTACAATACTGTAGTGGTTTTTGCCATACATTCACATGAATCAGCCATGAGTGTACATGTGTCCCCTATCCTGAACCCCCCTTCCACCTCTCTCCCCATCCCATTCCTCAGGGTTTCAAAACAGCAAAAGAGACACAGAAGTAAAGAACAGGCTTTTGGATTCTGTGGGAGAAGGGGAGGGTTAGATGATTTGAGAGAATAGCACTGAAACATGTATATTACGATATGTGAAATAGATCTCCAGTCCAGGTTTGATGCATGAGACAGGGCGCTCAGGGTCAGTGCATGGGCCAGCTCTCAACCCAACTTTGTGAACCTAGAAAGGAAACAGGATCTGATCACCATAGAACCCAATCAAATTGTTTTCCTTATTTGTTTAGTGTAAAACGAGAATTCCAGAATTTAAAACTTTTAACTTTGTTTTATACAGCTGAGACTTCTTCTTAATGTCTGAGATGTGTTTGGGTCCTGAATACATGCTTCATACATTTAAAAAAAAGGATCCATTTCATTACTCTGAAAAGGACACCATAATGTATCCCTAAGTCTCATCTTTCTCAATTTTATACAAAGATGTATGGGTGGCCCTTACATAATTTGGGAAATAATCGTTGACACTGGAAAGAAAGAGGCCATGAAAAATTTTTGACTTCTAACTTCAGCTCCAAGCTCCAGAATCCTTACATTATTATTAACTATTTCATGCCACTTCCTCCATGTCCTCAATACCCACTAACATACTTATTTTTCCCTTTGTCTTTAGATGCCACTTTTATAAAACCAATACATATCTTGATAAACACATTCTGAGGTTGTTACATTTTAATTTAATTAATGGTATTGTATAATAAGTAGAGAGACCATATAATTCACTTTCCAAACCAGGACACTTTGAGATGTCAAAGGGGAGCTAGTAATAATCACTCTGAGATAAAAGGCAAACCTGGGGTTACCTTAGCCAAATTGATACTTATGATTACGTTAAATATAAACTCAAAGCTTTTTCTTAATTCAACCTCTAAGTTTTTTCAGATCTTTCTATAATTCAGGTTAGTGACTAGTGAAGTTTATTACAAGTGTGCCCTAATATGTTACCATATGCAAAAATAAAATGAATTATCCCATGTGTTTTTCTTTTTAATTTATTGGACTGTAGTTGATTTACAATGTTGCATTCATTTCAGGTGTACAGCAAAATTATGCCTATACATATGAGCATGCTCAGTCACTTCAGTCATGTCTGACTCTTTGCAACCTCGTGGACTGTAGCCCTCCAGGCTCCTCTGTCCTTGGGTTTCTCCAGGCAAGAACACTAGAGTAGGTTGCCATGCTCTCCTCCAGGGGATCTTCCTAACCCAGATATTAAAGCCATGTCTCCTGCATCTCCTGAATTACAGGTGGATTCTTTATTGCTGAGTCACTGGGAAAGCTCATATATATCTGTCTATCTATATCATATATTTTAAGATTCTTTTCCCATATAGGCTATCACATAGTAATGAGTAGAGTTCCCTGTGCTTTTTAGTAAGTCCTTATTTCTTTTTTTTTTTTAAGTCACTCAGTTGAGTCTGACTCTTTGCGTCCCCATGGACTGTAGCCTATCAGGCTCCTCCGTCCAGGGAATTCTCCAGGCAAGAATACTGGAGTGGGTAGCTGGTCCATTCTCCAGGGGATTTTCCCAACTCAGGAATCAAACCCAGGTCTCCTGCACTGCAATTGGATTCTTTACCAACTTAGCCACCAGGAAGCCTGTATTTTATATGTAGTAGTGTGTGTATGTCAATCCAAATTTTCTAATTTATCCTCCCCCAATGCCTCCTTACCCCCTGGGTAACCATGAGTTTATTTTCTTCGTCTGTCACTCCTATTTTGTAAATACAGTCATTTGTACTTTTTTTTTTTTTTAGATTCCATATATGAATGACAATCTCTAGGCTTACTCGTGTTGTGTAAGGGGCATTATTCTTTTTTAGGACTGAGTAATTGCTTTTTGAAATCAACATTCTGCTTATTGCTACTGTATTTGGGATTCTTTTGTCTATTTTTATAATTGCTTATATTAGTACTTCCAAGCCTGCAAATCGACTGTTAATATCCTTTATGCTTTGATCATTTTTCTGATGGATTTTTCTTTCCTTGCTGATTTGTAAGAATTCCTATGTGGTCTAGATGTGACTATTTTGCAAATTTAATATTTTATAAATATATTTTATTTGGTGCCTTTTTACAAGTTTGTCTCCAGTGTTCCTGGTTAAATATAAATTTATATGCTGATGTAGTCCTGTCTATTCATTTTCCTTTTATGTTTTATGGCTTTGAAATTCTATGGAGAATCTCCTTAGTCTCAAGGTCACAAAAATGTTTTTTTCTCAATTTTTGTGTGTTTTCTATCTCTACCTTTCACATTTAGGTCTTTGTTACATTTGGGGTTTATTTTTTGATTCTAGAAATAAAATGTTTTAACTCAGTTCCACTTCAAAAATGAAAGTGGTCTATTTTTGAAGTGCTGTGAGTGGGCAATCCAAGTTTGATCTTCAAATGTAGTGACTCAAATTTTTCATTTCTAAACATCTCTCTTTTCACCATGGATTTGGGTGGTCATCTCTAGCATACAATGCATTTGCAGATTATTGGATCTATTCTTTGTCCCTATTTGTCAAGTTGTATTTCAAAACACTGTTTTCATTATGATTGTTTTGAAACATATTATCTGGTAGAGTTTGCCTCCATCCCCTCTCTTTTTCTCTAACATTTCTTAACTATTGAAAACATTGTTTAATCAATTTGCCAACTTCCCCCACCCCTTAAAAAAAAAAAAAACCTGCTACTGAGAATTTAAAATTACATTGCACTGATAGGAACAAGATAGTTTTAAAATTAACTCATCTAAGATTGACCACAACAAAAAGGATGAGTGATGACCTTTGGAAATTCGTTCCTCCATGAAAGCAATAAAAATGCTGGGGGGAAAGAAAGATGGTTAGATTCAACCTTTTCAGAACTCTAGAAATTAGCCAGAGGCTGGAAGCAATCTGTGGAAGCATTTATTCAAGAAAAACGACTGTGTCTCAGTAAGAAAAGCAAGTTGGATTATGCCCTGCCCTACTGCCTCTCTCCTTTTGCCAGCTCCATGGGAATCTCGAAAACCAATGCTCTGCAATCACAATGGAAATCAGTAGCTTGGCAACCACCAGAGGAGGCAGACTGAGAGTGGGGTGCCTTCAAAGACCCGTATTCAGAGAATTCATCACATACATATAACCCCCAATAGTATGAATAGATGATTTCTCCTCAGAAGCATGGAGGCCAGAAAACACCGGGATGACAAATTAACATTGCACCAACTCACTCAGAGGACTCTTGGGTGTGTATGTCTGTCTGTCTCCGTCTCTCACCTTTGTAGTTAGTTTTTCTTGATAATGATTTTGTACATTGTTTCAGTTTTCCTTGAACCTTATTTTTGTCACAGTTATAAATGTTGATTTTTATTTATTTTTTTTAACACCAAAACATTTTGTATGGGATATAGCCGATTAACAATGTTGTGATAGTTTCAGGTGAACTGTGAAGGGACTCAGCCATATGCAATTATAAAATGCATCTCTGTGGCTTTGTATAATGTTTTCTGGGTATAAATTTCTAGTTGGTGTGGAAAGCACTGCTGTGTTTTGCTTATTGATTATCTTTCTGGCCATCTGGCTGAATTTCCTAACAGTAGTAGGACTCATGAATTAATGAACCATTGGGATTCATCTCTCTTAGGATTTCTATTGAAACGATCATGCGATCTCTAGTCAGTTCAGTTGCTCAGTCCTGTCCTACTCTTTGCGACTGCATGGACTGCAGCACACCAGGCCTCCCTGTCCATCACCAGTTCCGAGTTTACTCAAACTCATGTCCATTGTGTCGGTGATGCCATCCAACCGTCTCATCCTCTGTCATCCCCTTCTCCTCCTGTCTTCAATCTTTCCCAACACAACGGTCTTTTCCAATGAGTCAGTTCCTCACATCAGGTGACCAAAGTATTGGAGTTTCAACTTCAGCATCAGTCCTTCAAATGAATATGTGGGACTGATTTCCTTCAGGATGGACTGGTTGGATCTCCTTGCAGTCCAAGGGACTCTCAAGAGTCTTCTCCAATACCACAGTTCAAAAGCATCAATTCTTCAGTGCTCAGCTTTCTTTATAGTCCAATTCTCACATCCATATGTGATTACTGGAAAAACCATAGCTTTGACCAGATGGACTTTTGTCAGCAAAGTAATGTCTCTGCTTTTTAATATGCTGTCTAAATTGGTCATAGCTTTTCTTCCAAGGAGCAAGCATCTTTTAATTTCATGTGATCTCCAAATAATGATAATTTCATCTCTTCCCTTCTAATCTATATATGCATTTCTGTTTCTTTACTTACTGGGCCCACCCATTCAGCCTCCATTTTATCATTCATGGCTTCTTAACAGTAGAGTTTAAACACTCAGCTAATTCATATCTTTTCTAGAGACTCTTAGTTCTCTATTTAATAATTCTCAGGATGGAAGAGTCCAGGATACAAGTTGCAGGCAGTGATGGCTGGACCATTGGGCTTGAGTTGGAGGTTCCTGGAAGAATGTAATATGAGGACTCATTTGAAGTCATGAGTAAACGGGCAGCCATTCTGTCAACCCAAGGTCCCACTCATGGTGCAGTGATGCTTGGTGCCTGAAGAATGTGACTTGTTGCCTTTCACCATATGATTACATACTGTTCAAGGTGAAAACTTGTTTTCAGTACGAAAACTAGATAGAGCCATCACTTGCAGACAGTGGTGAGATTTTACCTGGCGGAGTCACGGTTCCTTGGGAACAGACATCTGTGCTTGGATTACTTTGGATGTACAGATGCGGGCTGTCATTTGCTTAAACAGTCCATATTCCCCTGGTTCCCCTCTCAGGGGGTTTAGAGAGAAATATTTTGCCTGTCAGCTCTGAAGAGAACCCTGTCCACTAGCTGCTAAGACTGGGGCAGGAGGAGCAGGACCATTTGAGGCAGAGAATGTTCTATTACGATGCGACTGCTTCCTGTGTGTTTGCCTCTCTTGCTGTGGAGTTCCTAATGATGTGGTGAAAGCAGTGGGCTTTAGTATATATGGAGTGATGAGAATGAATGCCCCCTTTGGAAGCCTACCAGAAGGATCTGCCACGTTTCTCAGCAAGGGGGACTTCAATCTATAACCCATGGAGTTAAAAAAACAATGAAAATGAGAAAGGGATTTCATGCCAAATAAAAGAGGCCTCCAAGAACTTCCCTGGGGGTCCCATGGCTAAGACTCCACATTCTTAATGCAGGAGGCCTGGGTTCAATCCCTGGTCAGGGAACTAGATTCCACATGCTGTAACTAAGAGTTCACGTGTTGCAACTACAGATTCCATATGCTTCTATTAATACCCAATGCAGCCAAATAAATACATTAGAATTAAAAATTAAAGATGCCTCCATATGCCTCTGATTTTATTTCAGGTGCATAGCCATGTTCAGAAAGACCAAAGACCAATTTCTAATTCTCATTCTTACATTTGTGTAGCTTTTGAAATTTTGTTAGAAGCAACATTTTGTGACTATGAATATCCAGATGTTAACTGCTCAGAATGACTGAAGACTGAGGTTTTCCCCATGCATATGAGACAATCACCCAGTGAATTCACGTGTAAAGCTTAGCAGAGTTCATGTTCAGACCATTGTGCTGCTGGTCTCAGAACTCTATTTACCATGATGGGCAAGAAGTTATCTAGACCCTCTATCTGTCTATTTAAAAGTGCAAAGAGAACTAGCAGTTACTGAGATTTTCATGTGGTAAACACTGTGTCAAGTGCTTTGTGTACGTTTTCACATTTGACTACATCGGTGTTTTGTGAGGTGCTTACTGTTACTCTCAATCTTAGATGAAGTAACCGAGTTTCCAAGATGATTGTTAACTGGTCCAGAGGACTGAGCTACATTGGACAAATACTGATAAAGACATGCAGGATGTTTCTTTCTTTCTTTTTCCCTATGTAATTTCCACTGAACAGTTTTGTAATATGTCTGAAATACAGCACTTAAATAAATACTAGCCTAATGCGGTCTTACCTTGTAAAGAAGAGAAAAAGGCAAATGACAGAGCTTAGCCATTGGTCACAAAGCTATTTACCCCATGCTGCCTCTTTACAAAGTAGACAGGCTCTGAATGGCTTTTTCTCCCACACATGATTTTCTTTTCCCCGTGGATCTACAGATAATGCAGCAAACAATTATAGAGATTCCAAAAGCTGTACAGTGAGGGAATAAACCAAATTGTCCTTCAACNAATCACAATGGAAATCAGTAGCTTGGCAACCACCAGAGGAGGCAGACTGAGAGTGGGGTGCCTTCAAAGACCCGTATTCAGAGAATTCATCACATACATATAACCCCCAATAGTATGAATAGATGATTTCTCCTCAGAAGCATGGAGGCCAGAAAACACCGGGATGACAAATTAACATTGCACCAACTCACTCAGAGAACTCTTGGGTGTGTATGTCTGTCTGTCTCCGTCTCTCACCTTTGTAGTTAGTTTTTCTTGATAATGATTTTGTACATTGTTTCAGTTTTCCTTGAACCTTATTTTTGTCACAGTTATAAATGTTGATTTTTATTTATTTTTTTTAACACCAAAACATTTTGTATGGGATATAGCCGATTAACAATGTTGTGATAGTTTCAGGTGAACTGTGAAGGGACTCAGCCATATGCAATTATAAAATGCATCTCTGTGGCTTTGTATAATGTTTTCTGGGTATAAATTTCTAGTTGGTGTGGAAAGCACTGCTGTGTTTTGCTTATTGATTATCTTTCTGGCCATCTGGCTGAATTTCCTAACAGTAGTAGGACTCATGAATTAATGAACCATTGGGATTCATCTCTCTTAGGATTTCTATTGAAACGATCATGCGATCTCTAGTCAGTTCAGTTGCTCAGTCCTGTCCTACTCTTTGCGACTGCATGGACTGCAGCACACCAGGCCTCCCTGTCCATCACCAGTTCCGAGTTTACTCAAACTCATGTCCATTGTGTCGGTGATGCCATCCAACCGTCTCATCCTCTGTCATCCCCTTCTCCTCCTGTCTTCAATCTTTCCCAACACAACGGTCTTTTCCAATGAGTCAGTTCCTCACATCAGGTGACCAAAGTATTGGAGTTTCAACTTCAGCATCAGTCCTTCAAATGAATATGTGGGACTGATTTCCTTCAGGATGGACTGGTTGGATCTCCTTGCAGTCCAAGGGACTCTCAAGAGTCTTCTCCAATACCACAGTTCAAAAGCATCAATTCTTCAGTGCTCAGCTTTCTTTATAGTCCAATTCTCACATCCATATGTGATTACTGGAAAAACCATAGCTTTGACCAGATGGACTTTTGTCAGCAAAGTAATGTCTCTGCTTTTTAATATGCTGTCTAAATTGGTCATAGCTTTTCTTCCAAGGAGCAAGCATCTTTTAATTTCATGTGATCTCCAAATAATGATAATTTCATCTCTTCCCTTCTAATCTATATATGCATTTCTGTTTCTTTACTTACTGGGCCCACCCATTCAGCCTCCATTTTATCATTCATGGCTTCTTAACAGTAGAGTTTAAACACTCAGCTAATTCATATCTTTTCTAGAGACTCTTAGTTCTCTATTTAATAATTCTCAGGATGGAAGAGTCCAGGATACAAGTTGCAGGCAGTGATGGCTGGACCATTGGGCTTGAGTTGGAGGTTCCTGGAAGAATGTAATATGAGGACTCATTTGAAGTCATGAGTAAACGGGCAGCCATTCTGTCAACCCAAGGTCCCACTCATGGTGCAGTGATGCTTGGTGCCTGAAGAATGTGACTTGTTGCCTTTCACCATATGATTACATACTGTTCAAGGTGAAAACTTGTTTTCAGTACGAAAACTAGATAGAGCCATCACTTGCAGACAGTGGTGAGATTTTACCTGGCGGAGTCACGGTTCCTTGGGAACAGACATCTGTGCTTGGATTACGTTGGATGTACAGATGCGGGCTGTCATTTGCTTAAACAGTCCATATTCCCCTGGTTCCTCTCCCTTGTCTCCCCTCCCAGGGGGTTTAGAGAGAAATATTTTGCCTGTCAGCTCTGAAGAGAACCCTGTCCACTAGCTGCTAAGACTGGGGCAGGAGGAGCAGGACCATTTGAGGCAGAGAATGTTCTATTACGATGCGACTGCTTCCTGTGTGTTTGCCTCTCTTGCTGTGGAGTTCCTAATGATGTGGTGAAAGCAGTGGGCTTTAGTATATATGGAGTGATGAGAATGAATGCCCCCTTTGGAAGCCTACCAGAAGGATCTGCCACGTTTCTCAGCAAGGGGGACTTCAATCTATAACCCATGGAGTTAAAAAAACAATGAAAATGAGAAAGGGATTTCATGCCAAATAAAAGAGGCCTCCAAGAACTTCCCTGGGGGTCCCATGGCTAAGACTCCACATTCTTAATGCAGGAGGCCTGGGTTCAATCCCTGGTCAGGGAACTAGATTCCACATGCTGTAACTAAGAGTTCACGTGTTGCAACTACAGATTCCATATGCTTCTATTAATACCCAATGCAGCCAAATAAATACATTAGAATTAAAAATTAAAGATGCCTCCATATGCCTCTGATTTTATTTCAGGTGCATAGCCATGTTCAGAAAGACCAAAGACCAATTTCTAATTCTCATTCTTACATTTGTGTAGCTTTTGAAATTTTGTTAGAAGCAACATTTTGTGACTATGAATATCCAGATGTTAACTGCTCAGAATGACTGAAGACTGAGGTTTTCCCCATGCATATGAGACAATCACCCAGTGAATTCACGTGTAAAGCTTAGCAGAGTTCATGTTCAGACCATTGTGCTGCTGGTCTCAGAACTCTATTTACCATGATGGGCAAGAAGTTATCTAGACCCTCTATCTGTCTATTTAAAAGTGCAAAGAGAACTAGCAGTTACTGAGATTTTCATGTGGTAAACACTGTGTCAAGTGCTTTGTGTACGTTTTCACATTTGACTACATCGGTGTTTTGTGAGGTGCTTACTGTTACTCTCAATCTTAGATGAAGTAACCGAGTTTCCAAGATGATTGTTAACTGGTCCAGAGGACTGAGCTACATTGGACAAATACTGATAAAGACATGCAGGATGTTTCTTTCTTTCTTTTTCCCTATGTAATTTCCACTGAACAGTTTTGTAATATGTCTGAAATACAGCACTTAAATAAATACTAGCCTAATGCGGTCTTACCTTGTAAAGAAGAGAAAAAGGCAAATGACAGAGCTTAGCCATTGGTCACAAAGCTATTTACCCCATGCTGCCTCTTTACAAAGTAGACAGGCTCTGAATGGCTTTTTCTCCCACACATGATTTTCTTTTCCCCGTGGATCTACAGATAATGCAGAAAACAATTATAGAGATTCCAAAAGCTGTACAGTGAGGGAATAAACCAAATTGTCCTTCAATGATGACAGAAGATCTACCATAAGTTAAAAGATCAGAAACACAGAAATATTTGTCATCCTTTCTAAGTGCAGCATAGAGTTTGGCAACTGATCCAAGTTGGACCCAGATCCAACTACAAATCAAACCATATGGTTTTGTTAATTAGAAATCTTAACTAGACGCAGTACTCCTGATGGAGTCCTGGACAGCAGGGACACTGAAAAAGGAAAGGAGAAAGAAAAGAGGGAGAGAGGGATGAAAAGAAGGGAGGAAAAAAGGAATGGAGGGAAGGGGGAGGAAAGAAAGAAGGAAGGAAGGAAGAATGAAGAGGGGAGGGAGGGAAGGAGGAAGGAAGAGAAGGAGG
Organism: Oreotragus oreotragus; assembly: GCA_006410675.1. Classification (NCBI taxonomy): domain Eukaryota; kingdom Metazoa; phylum Chordata; class Mammalia; order Artiodactyla; family Bovidae; genus Oreotragus; species Oreotragus oreotragus. The sequence goes on along the minus strand of SJYX01010203.1, from coordinate 78,684 downwards.
GAGGGAGCAAGTCCAGTCAACAGTTTATAATCTTTCCTGGGTACACTGCTTCTTAGGGGAGCAGAGATCAAGATTTTGTTTGAATTTATTTTTTAATTTTGGAAATATACTTCAGTATTCCTAATCAATGTATCAATTAAAAGATTATGAAAACTACTTTGATTTTTAAAATGTGATAATAATCAAGGTTAGCATTTTTAACATGGTACTTATTTTATTTCCAAGCTTAGAGCAGTTTGTTTTAAAAAGTAAACACTGTCTCCCCAAATACTTCAGAATTGTGAGGATTTCATGTCTACTGAGTTATGCAACAAGTACTTTCATAGCACCATCTTTGTGCCAGGTGTAATTCTAAGCATCAGTTGAACAAAAAAGAAAGAAAAAATTGCATATATTCCTGCCATCATGGAGACATTGTCTATGGAAACTTTTAAATGAAATGTCAAGATTCCAGTAGTAGATAAATGGGAATGATCTCTTGACATATGAAAGAAAACCCAATAAGTGTTTACAAATTCCTTGGCCAATAATCAAAGATTTTTCAGATTAAAATCACATTGTGATAGAAAAGTTGAGATAAACCACAGTCACCCCAATATTAATGAGTGTGTGCAGAACTTAGTGAATGCTGAGGATACCTCCAGTCCATCAGAATAACAAGAATTAAGAGATCTGTGATGGCTTCCCCTTCTCTGTGGCCAGAGGGTTCCATCATTTGGATCTTCCCTAAGGGAAGATGGTGACTGCAGCCATGAAATTAACAGACGCTTACTCCTTGGAAGGAAAGTTATGACCAACCTAGATAGTAAATTGAAAAGCAGAGATATTACTTTGCCAACAAAGGTCCATCTAGTGAAGGCTATGGTTTTTCCAGTAGTCATGTATGGATGAGAGAGTTGGACTGTGAAGAAAGCTGAGCACCAAAGAACTGATGCTTTTGAGCTGTGGTGTTGGAGAAGACTCTTGAGAGTCCCTTGGACTGTGAGGAGATCCAACCAGACCATTCTGAAGGAGATCAGTCCTGGGTGTTCATTGGAAGGACTGATGCTGAAGCTGAAACTTCAATACTTTGACCACCTCATGCAAAGAGTTGACTCATTGGAAAAGACCCAGATGCTGGGGGGGATTGGGGGCAGGAGGAGAAGGGGACAGCAGAGGATGAGATGGCTGGATGGCATCATCGACTTGACTGACATGAGTTTGAGTGAACTCCGGGAGTTGGTGATGGACAGGGAGGCCTAGCGTGCTGCAGTTCATGGGGTCACAAAGAGTCGGTCATAACCGAGTGAGTGAAATGAACTGAACTGAAGGGACGATTTAACAGAAGCAAAAATCTACTCAATTGCATTCACTACAGTGTTGCCTAAAACAAACAAAATTCCCCATCAGTAATTTGCTAATTTTTTTATATGAAAAGAATGTTTTCTATGTGGAGATGGAAACTTTTCTTTGTGTTTTTAAATTTTAAAAAGGTAAAGTACAGAATATCATTTTTCTTATTGCAGCAACTATTCAATATATGAAAGAAATCTGTCTAGACAAAGACCAAGATAAAATAATGGAAAAAGAAATTATTGGTTACATGTGTGTCTTGAGATAAGAAAATATTTAATTTTTCTGAACATTATTTAAGCTTATTGCATCATCTTTCCCATACATAAAATAAATAGATGCAAGAAGAGATAAAGGAAATGGAATTTACCATAGGCTGAGCAAGGGATTTAAAAAAAATTAATCAGAGATGAGTGAAGAACAAATGAAATCAGTCATCAGGCTTGAAAATACAATACAGATGGTTCCCTGGTCGAAAATAGGAGTCCTCTAAAATTAACCATGAGCCCACCTGGTGGGATTTGGAAAAATTCAGTCAGCATCCTGCATGTGAGAGCAACCCAACCCTCAGTATGGAAATTGAAAAATGCCCAATCAAATTTACTTCTATTAAATATCTAGTGTTCCGATAAAATTGCCCAGTCACTATTAAGGATACACAATTTGCAATATCTGTGATGTAGTTAAAGCATCGTTGTACAACACATACCTGAATGTTATTCTCCAGATTCAGAAAGAGGCGGCTTGCCTGTGATGGTCTGGAGAAAACAACAGGAAACTCTCTACCTCACCTTCTTTCCTGCCTCCAACACTTCCATCCCTTTCTTTCGCTACCACTGCCCACCCCCAATGAAATCTAAGCCATGTGCCTTTTTTCAACATCTGCTTCCTTTCTTTTCTTTCATGGAAAACACGCATGAATAATCAGACCGTGCTGCTGTTGTTAATTGTAAAAATCATTAGTAAACTTCCAGGTGCTGTTTACTATATAAGCATTGTAATTTTCTATCCTAAAATCAGCAACTCCCCCGCCTCATTGTCTGCCCTGGGGCCTGAGCACTGTGCAGTTTGAGGCTGTCAAAGGCAGTTGCAGCCCCATTTGCTGGGACTGAAAGAGAGCGACCCACACCTGCAGCGTTTGAGGCAATAATTCCTAATATTAAGCAGACCTCATGAGGAGCAGGCCCTTTTCCAGCATCCTCATGATTCCGCACGTTGCAATCCCTGGGAAATCACTGAACGCCACTGTGATTGACTGACATCCACCCCCAGTTCTTTCTTCCCCTCTCTGCCCCTGCTGTACCCCACTTTCCAAGGATTCTGGCGAGAAACCTATGAAGAAGATAAGGCCAAACTGGACCCCAGTGAAATCTACCCAGTGAGTTGAGGTGCCTGCATTTTGCTACCACAGAGGAGTACGGAGCATCCTGGAGAATTTACTGAGAGAAGATCGGAGCACAAAGAGGAAGTAACTTGCCCAAAGCCATACAAACACTGCCTAATGCTTCTGTTACACAAAACAGATTACAACTTCCATCTGTTTCCTTGAAGGCACCTGTGGTTTTCCTGAAAAAATTCAAGATAAAAGGAAACAAAGCATGCGTTTACATCTTTCCCAGGTAATAACACGGCAGCCGGAATGCACCTGCTGCTCTTTCCTCGGGCCTCACAATTCCTGTTCTGCCGCTCCAGGCAGGATCTCAGCCAGCCTTCCGGGATCACTACAGGAGCTGTCCGCTACTCGCAGGCTGATCTAGCTGCTTCTTTGCTGGTAGTGTGCTGCACTTTGTAAATTCACAGCCATAACCAGTATTCTATGGCACTGTATCATCTCTTTGCATACCCCTGTCTCAGTGGTTTCAGAAGCGCCTCTACTGAAAGGAGCTCCACCTCCTTTTTTTATACTCTTAGACTATTACATACCTGAATGAATGAACAAACTATATTGATGGAGCTTTTCTAATACCCAACACTTTTTTAATAAACGTTAACACTAGGAAGTTCTTAGCGACTCTGGATTTTGACTTCAAATGTAATTTCCTTATCTGAGGACCAAGAGCACTTAGGGACTATGCTGAACGATATTGCAATTTGGCATCATTGCCACCCCTTTCTACAGTTTTCTGTATCTTAGAGAAGAATCCTAGCATGCATTTCCAGACCTCCTTTCCCATCAGTTTTCAGGTGCTGGTGCCAGTGAGAGAGGAAAAAGCAGTGTTCTTTAGGAGCAGTGGCAGATAGAAGCATAGTCCAGCTCATAGCTGAAAGTATGGGTGGAAAGTGGTGGGACTGTCTCCGCAGCTTTCAAGCAGGCTCTTGCACACCTCTCGTGTTAGTGTTGGAGCCAAGAACGCTGGCACTGGCTTCACTGTCCTTGTCCCCTTATCCCTTCCATATGTTTCATCAGTTTTTAATTGCTTGTGTTGAAGCCTTCCTATCAGAAAAGAGTCAAGTGTTATCTTCTCAATAAGTGATGTCAGGTCAATGGGACACTCATGGTTGGGGGAGAGTGAAAATGAATTCTGACCCCGACCTTACACTATACGTACAATTCAAATCCAGATGACTGTAGATCCAAATGTGGAAGAGTAAAACAATAAAGGTTTAAAAGAAAACATACAAGAGCTTCTTCATAAACTCGGAGAAGCAAACTCACTCTGTGTGTGTATGTGTGTATCACTCTTGAACTGAATTACCCTCTATACTGACTCCCTGAAATCTGCTTATATGCAGAGTACATCATGAGAAACACTGGACTGGAAGAAACACAAGCTGGAATCAAGATTGCCGGGAGAAATATCAATAACCTCAGATATGCAGATGACACCTCCCTTAAGGCAGAAAGTGAAGAGGAACTAAAAAGCCTCTTGATGAAAGCAAAAGAGGAGAGT
>SJYX01010203.1:15451-46306 GCA_006410675.1 Oreotragus oreotragus | reverse complement strand
CAGACAAAGACAACTATCATATGATACTGCTCATATGTGGGATTTTTTTTTTTTGTATTTATTTATTTTTTTACACGAACTCCCAAACATGAACCCCCCTCCCACCTCCCACCCCACATCATCCCTCCAGATCATCCCCATACACAAGCCCCAAGCATCCTGCATCCTGCATTGAACACAGACTGGCAATTCATTTCTTACATGATAGTATACAAATTTCAATGCTATTGTATTTGTTATCAACTTTGTACTTTTAAGAACGTAATCTTCAGTACCCATTTTTACCTGGGATCGAGATTACTGGCTTGACTGCTCTCTCTCCCTTTGGACACTCCTTTTTCTCCATCAGGTTACCTCTATCTTTCTCCCCGTTCTCTTCTCTATCCAACTCTGTGAATGTCTTTGTGTGTTCCGGACGGTGGAGAATACTTAGGGAACTAATTACTGGCTGGATCTGTCTCTCTCCTTTTGATTCCTTCCTTTATCCTCCTGGCCACCTCTGTCTCCTTCCTCCCTCTTCTCTTCTCTATATAACTCTGTGAACATCTCTGAGGGGTCCAGACTGTGGAGCTCATATAAGGAAGTGATTACTGGCTAGCTTGATTTCTCCTCTTTTGATTCCACCTCATCTCATTTGGGTCACCTCTATCTCCCTCTTCCCTCTTCTGTTCCTCATGTATCTCTGTGAACCTCTCTGGGTATTCCTCACTGTGGAGAAACTTTTCATCTTTAACCTAGATGTTTTATCAACAGTGCTGTATAGATGGAGAAGTCTTGAGGCTACTGTAAATATAAGACTCAAAACCAGAAGCAGGAGGCTTAAGTCTAAATCCTGAGAACATCAGAGAACTCCTGACTCTGGAACATTAATCGACAGGAGTTCATCAAACACCTCCATACCTACACTGAAACCAAGCACTACCCAAGGGCCAACAAGCTCCAGAGCAAGACATACCATGCAAATTCTCTAGCAACACAGGAACACAGCCCTAAGCTTCAATATACAGGCTGCCCAAAGTCACTCCAAACCCACTGCCATCTCATAACTCATTACTAGACACTCCATTGCACTCCAGAGAGAAGAAATCGAGCTTCAACCACCAGAACACCGACACAAGCTTCCCTAACCAGGAAACCTTGACAAGGCACCTGTACAACACCACCCAGAGCAAGGAAACTCCACAGTAAAGAGAACTCCACAAACTGCCAGAATAGAGAAAAGCCAGCCCAAACACAGCAATATAAACAAGATGAAGAGAAAGAGGAATACCCAGCAGGTAAAGGGACAGGAAAAATGCCCACCAAACCAAACAAAAGAGGAAGAGATAGGGAATCTACCTGATAAATAATTCTGAATAATGATGTGGTGTTGGAGAAGACTCCTGAGAGTCCCTTGGACTGCAAGGAGATCCAAGCAGTCCATTCTGAAGGAGATCAACCCTGGGATTTCTTTGGAAGGAATGATGCTAAAGCTGAAACTCCAGTACTTTGGCCACCTCATGCAAACAGTTGACTCATTGGAAAAGCCTTTGATGCTGGGAGGGATTGGGGGCAGGAGGAGAAGGGGACGACCGAGGATGAGATGGCTGGATGGCATCACGGACTCGATGGACGTGAGTCTGAGTGAACTCCAGGAGTTGGTGATGGACAGGGAGGCCTGGCGTGCTGTGATTCATGGGATCACAAAGAGTCAGACACGACTGAGCAACTGAACTGAACTGAACTTGTTTGAGCAATTGAGTGGATGATGGTACCATATACTGCAATCTGGAAGACTCCAGAAAGAACAGATTAATGGTTGCATGAAAAACTGGGAGCTCTATTTTGAAAATGTTAAGTTTCAAGACCTATTAGTGTATAGTGTATGTCATGTAGGTAATTATGTTCACAAATCGGTGGTACAGGGGACAATTCAGAGCTGGAATGTAATTTTGAGTTATCAAGGAGGTGATATTAATTACTAGACTTGCACTGTTCTCTTTAAGTATTATCAAAATTGCTCTTGAATTCTCCATAGAAAATGCCTTGTGGTAGAGTGACATATCACCACTTATTAAGTCCAGCATAGTCAGATTTTCCTCCTATGTTGGAGCATTTAACTGTTTTTAGCTATTTTTTGGTGAGGTCACTGGCTTGTGCTTAGCAGCCATGTTGAAGGAAAAAGACATACCTTAAAACATTAATATTACAACAGCATGAAATCCTAATAGACCCCTCAAAGTAAATATGTCAAAAATAAAGTCATAATTTTTTTCCCAAAAACTCTTATCCAATTTTTTGCCCAATGAGTTAATCTTAGTAAATTGTACCTCTACCCACTTTGTGTTCAAACAGCCAATCCAAAAATAATTGTCTCTATGGAAGGTTCACAGAAATGGTTAGACTGAACGACCATTGAACGTGTATTTCTTCTTACATTTATTTTAGACGTAAATAGCCAGATGTGGCACCCAGCCTTCAACATAGTGATCCCCACCTATTCTTGTGATTATTCAGATCTCAATAAAATGTCACCTCTGGAGGCATTGTGTGATAATCTATAAATGTGGTCCTAACTCCTAGCATTCTCCATCACAACTACTATGGATTATTTTCTCATGTCATGGATTATTTTCTCATGTCATACGATAGTATTATAAATTGTTCATTTGTTAGTTATTATTTTGACTCAATAGAAAATAAACTCCAGGAATGCATGAATATTCCTTCTCTTATTTATAATCAATTTCCCAGGATCTAATACAATATATACTAGTGTTAGATCTAGCATATAGTTGGCACTCAATAAATATTTGTTGGATCAATAAGTAAATCATTCTGAACTATCTAGCTGTCAGGGTTTAGAATGTCCTTTCCTAACTTAATTGGGTGTTTGTGTTGTTTTTTTCCAGGTATAATACTTGGGTAACTTTTTATCACTCAGACCTTGGGTGAGAGGAATATGAAAACAGAATTAGCAGCAGGCCAAATACATATGAAAATGAGTAGGTGTGAAGTCATTCTTTTTCCCAAGCTAGTGGCTCCTATGGAACTGGGGATATGGAATGGCACAGACATATGAACAAGGATAATATAATACATGCTCAACAGAACAAAAACTCTTTGAGCTAGGGTACCACCAAGTGTTCTGGCAAAGAGCCATTTAAAATATCATTGAGGTAGAAACTTCTTGAGTGCTTATTTGCTTGCTTGCCATTTTTTATTTATTTATTTTTTGTATTTATTTATTTTTTTTGATGTGGACCATTTTTAACTTTATTTATTTGCTTATTTTTGGTTACACTGGGTCTTTGTACGAGAGTTTTCTCTAGTGATGGTGAGTGGGATTATTCTTCATTGCCGTGCAGGGTTGCCATTGCAGTAGGCTTCTCTTGGCGTGGAGGACTTCAGTAGCTGCGGCACATGGGCTTAGGTGCTCCATGGCATGTGGGATCTCCCCAGATCAGGGATCAAACCCGTGTCCCCTGCATTTGCAGTCAGATTCTTATCCACTGTACCATGAGGGAAGTCCTTGACTGTCATTTCAAATTTCCCCTGCTCCTTCTGACAAGTACCAAGAATAGCACTTGAGGCATAGTAGGAGCACAGTGAATATGTTTGGATGCAGGTGAAATGATTAAGCAAAACACTGAGGCCAGAGTTGGTTGGAAGTCTGCATTTGGGTAGGCATGCACAGGAAGAAATATCTCCAGTGCCCAAGGCAGGTCAATTGGCATTTTAGAATCCAGGCTAAGAAAATACCAAATTGAAGAGATGTCTGTGATATCAAAATCTATCATTGACAAGAAAAGAAAATGACAGACAAATATCCCTCATGAACACTGAGTCAAACATCCTAAACAAAATAATTACAAATTAAATCCAACTAAATACATGTGGTAAAATTCTGAAAGAGATGGAAATACCAGACCACCTGATCTGCCTCTTAAGAAACCTGTATGCGGGTCAGGAAGCAACAGTTAGAACTAGACATGAAACAACAGACTGGTTCCAAATAGGAAAAGGAGCATGTCAAGGCTGTATATTGTCACCTTGCTTATTTAACTTATATGCAGAGTATATCATGAGAAACACTGGGCTGGAAGAAGCATAAGCTGGAATCAAAATGCTGGGAGAAATATCAATAACCTCAGATATGTAGATGACACCACCCTTAGGGCAGAAAGTGAAGAACTAAAAAGCCTTTTTATGAAAATGAAAGAGGAGAGTGAAAAATTTGGCTTAAAGCTCAACATTCAGAAAACTAAGATCATGGCATCCAGCCCCATCACTTCATGGCAAATAGATGGGNGGAATCAAAATGCTGGGAGAAATATCAATAACCTCAGATATGTAGATGACACCACCCTTAGGGCAGAAAGTGAAGAACTAAAAAGCCTTTTGATGAAAATGAAAGAGGAGAGTGAAAAATTTGGCTTAAAGCTCAACATTCAGAAAACTAAGATCATGGCATCCAGCCCCATCACTTCATGGCAAATAGATGGGAAAACAGTGGCTGACTTTATTTTGGGGGGGGGGGGGAGTCCAAAATCACTGCAGATGGTGATTGCAGCCATGAAATTAAAAGATGCTTACTCCTTGGAAGGAAAGTTATGACCAACCTAGATAGCATATTCAAAAGCAGAGACATTACTTTGTTAACAAAGATCCATCTAGTCAAGGCTATGGTTTTTCCAGCAGTCATGAATGGATGAGAGAGTTGGGCTATAAAGAAAGCTGAGCGCCAAAGAATTGATGCTTTTGAACTATGGTGTTGAAGAAGACTCTTGAGAATCCTTTGGACTGCAAGGAGATCCAACCAGTCCATCCTATAGGAAATCAGTCCTGAGTGTTCATTGGAAGGACTGATGTTGAAGCTGAAACTCAAATACTTTGGCCACCTGATGTGACAAGCTGACTCATTTGAAAAGACCCTGATGCTGGGAAAGAGTGAGGGCAGGAGGAGGAGGGGACAACAGGGGATGAGATGGTTGGATGGCATCACCAACTCAGTGGACATGAGTTTGGGTGAACTCCAGGAGTGGGTGATGGACATGGAGGCCTCACGTGCTGCAGTTTATGGGGTTTCAAAGAGTCAGACACAACTGAGTGACTGAACTGAACTGAACATATATATGTGTGTGTGTGTGTGTATGTGTGTGTGTTTGTGTACATATATATATGAGGATTCATCAAGACCATCTGGGGTCTATTCCTGCCATGAAAATTTGATGTGATATTGAAAATGAATCAATATCTCAAAGATACCAAACATACAAAGTTTTATAAGGTAAATTCTACGAAATATTCAAAGGGCGGGTCATTTTTATACTATGCAAATTCAAGGGCATAGAGAATGGTGGGGCTCATTCTCAACTCATGTTATGAAGGTAGCAAAATTTTGAAACCCAAAGAAAAAAAGGATAGCAAGATAAAGGAAGGAAGGAAGGAAAAGGATACCATGGTGAGAAAACAATGTCATTGCCATTTATGTATTGTATCCTTAAAATACATCAGTAGATCAAATTAGTCAGTATATTTATAAGTGTAAGTGTGCTAAGTTGATTCAGTAATGTCCAGCTCTGCAACCTCATGGATGATAGCCCACCAGGCGCCTCTGTCCATTGGCTTCTCCAGGTAGAATACTGATGTAGATTGCCATGCCAGGGATCAAACCCATGTCTCCTGGGTATCCTGCACTGGCAGGCAGGTTCTTTACCAGTAGCACCACCTGGGAAGCTCATTTAAAGAGTAAAACATCATATAAACAGTCAGTTTTAAACTAGAACTTCCAAGAAATTTTGATATTTGGTAATCTGAATAAATAGAGAGAGAGAAAAAAAAAAACATGATTATCACAATAGTTACTGGAAAAACATTTGATAAAATTCAGCACGTTTTCCTGGTAAGCAGCTTTCACTGGAAACAGAAGGGAATTTTCTAAGCCTGCTGAAAACAATTTCCCAGTTAACCACAACCAACATCAGAGGAAGGGTGAATCACTAGAACGTATGAAGGACAGAAACAAGAAAACAATGCTTGCTGTCACAGAAACTAGAAGTTGCGAAAGATAAATACGATAAGAAAAAAAAAATGTATGGAAGAACATAGAGCAGAGTTTCTCAAAATGTGGCCCCTGTATCAGTGTTTGTCAATGCAAACCATCAGCTCCATCCTAGACACGATTAGGAGAATTTTAGACTGGAGAACAAAATCTGTGTTTTAATAAGCACTCGAGGGGGTGTGAAGTGTGCTAAAGTCTGCGACCCTTGCTGTAAACAATGCTGCTGGCCCCCCCACCCAGGTCTCCTCTCCAACCAGCCCCTCAGATGTGCAAATACTGGCTGCAATTCTTGGCTTCCAACAGTTTGCAGCTGGCCTCAGCCTCTTCCCGAGAACTGTCCTTGGTGGAAGGAAACCCATATGCTCAGAAATGCCTGGAGGACCCCGGCTTATACCTGGGGCATCTGCAGTCATCTACTGACTGACAGACAGAGGGTATCAAAGGTCCTCTGAGACGCTATTCACCATGCAGAAAGTCCTGAGGAGTCAGCCTGAGGCTGTACCACAGCTGAGCCCCATCTCTGACCAGCTTCTTTCCCTGCCCTGGCCTGCTTCCCTCATGCCCTCACAGGTGTCACCCAAGCATACAACTTCTCTAGAAATCCCTTCTCTTTCCAGAACCTCTGCTTCTGGAAAACCCAGTCTGAGGCACCTATTTGAACAATCTTGTTTTCTACCTAGAACTTTTAAAATAATCAGTCTTAAAACTGCTATAATTATTCTACATATATTCTATACTTCTATAATGCTGTGTCAAGTTTCTTCTATATAGTAACTCATTTAATGTGTGCAGTGTTTTTCTGATACAGACATATTATTATTGATCTTATTACCATTTTACAGATGAGGAAACCACAACACAGAGAAGTTTAATAGCTTTCACGATGCCATGTAGTTAAAAATCCTTATTAGCTGGAGATAAAGGTTCAAAGGTACTTTAAGTTTTCAAATAGGATAACAGTGAACTACTAGAAATTTTAAATGCAACAAGTAAAATTTTAAAAGCAAATGAGAGTTTATCAAAGCATGGGCACGACTAATGATTATATTTATGAACCACTTTATTTTTTTTTCATTGTGTGTGTTTATTGTTTACTGTTGTTCAGTGACAAAGTTGAGTCCAGTGTTTTTCAGCCCCATGGACTGCAGCATGCCAGATCTCCCTGTCCTTCACTATCTCCCAGAGTTTGTGAAAACTCATGTCCATTGAGTTGGTAATGCCATCCAACCATATCATCCTCTGTCACCCCCTTCTCTTTCTGCCCTCAATCTTTCCCAGCATCAGGGTGTTTTCCAATGAGTTGGCTCTTCCAATCAGGTGGCCAAAGTAATGGAGCTTCAGCTTCGTCATCAGTCCTTGCAAAGAATATTCAGGGTTGATTTCCTTTAGGATTGACTAATTTGATCTCCTTGCTGCCCAAGGGGCTCTCAAGAGTCTTCAGCACCACAATTTGAAAGCATCAATTCTTTGGTGCTCACCCTTCTTTATGTGTATGTTTTCTTCTTTTTATATACAGCTAGAGAAAGATATGGCAACCACTCCAGTATTCTTGCCTGGGAAATCTATAGACAGAGGAGCCTGTTGGTCAAAAGTCCGTGGGGTCCCTAAAGTCAGTAGGAAAAGCAAGACTCACCAAACATAGGTCTCATTGCTCTCCCAACTCTTGGTTTCTAAACCCAAAAACTGAATAAATTCAGATCCATTTTTGAATGACCCCATACTATCTGAATCCTCTCTACTTGTTTTTAAGACTCAAAGACCAAAGAGTCTTGGAGAAGACAGTTTTTCTCACCATTGAATGTGCTCTGGGAATGTTTGCTCTCCAACTTCAGGAATAGGGCAGAGCGCATCTGGAGGAAAACTCAAGTCCCACCTATCTCCTCAACATTAGATAAGGCCCTCAGTCTCATTCTGACCACTGTCTGTGAGTGGAAGGGACTCACCACAGTCACCCCCAGGTTGAGCCATGGAGAAAACCCTAGATCTATAGATCAAGTAAGAATAAGTAAATACCTAGTAAATGTAAAATAATAAAGGGAAAAAATATGAATAGCTACATTACAGATGAAGAATACAAATAGATAATAAGGATATTCACAGGAACCCATCTTATAATCAGAAAAGTTAAATTTAAGAATATATTATTTTCATCCTTTAAACTGATAAAACATTCAAAGAAGAAGGATAAATAAATACAGAAGTGAAAAAAATAAGACCACATCATGCAATGCCAGATGCTGTAAATAGCAAAAGCCTCCTGAGGACAATTTAATTTTATTTGTTTAAAAAAAATAATAAACTTTAAATCAGCAAATCTGCTTCTCAGAACTCCTCACAAAGANACCCATCTTATAATCAGAAAAGTTAAATTTAAGAATATATTATTTTCATCCTTTAAACTGATAAAACATTCAAAGAAGAAGGATAAATAAATACAGAAGTGAAAAAAATAAGACCACATCATGCAATGCCAGATGCTGTAAATAGCAAAAGCCTCCTGAGGACAATTTAATTTTATTTGTTTAAAAAAAATAATAAACTTTAAATCAGCAAATCTGCTTCTCGGAACTCCTCACAAAGAAATATTTAATCATGTACAAAAATTTAATAGTAATATTCTATGTAACATTATTTGTAATATTTCCGAATTGGAAAATCATACACATCAAAAAGGAATGGTTAAATAAATTAGATCATTTCTATATTAAAGGAAACTATGTAGGTATTTAAAAATTAAACAAATAAGATGTGTTTACTGACATTGAAAATGTCTCACATTTAATATAAATATAAAAAGAATATGAGTAGAAGCATTTGTATACATTATTTGTTAATGTATGGAGATCAAAAAACCCTATTAAACTCCATGTACTAAAATGGGAATGTATTAGTTAAAAAATCAGTAGAATAAAAAATAANAAAAATTAAACAAATAAGATGTGTTTACTGACATTGAAAATGTCTCACATTTAATATAAATATAAAAAGAATATGAGTAGAAGCATTTGTATACATTATTTGTTAATGTATGGAGATCAAAAAACCTTATTAAACTCCATGTACTAAAATGGGAATGTATTAGTTAAAAAATCAGTAGAATAAAAAATAATATACAGAGCCGTCTGTTGACTCATTAGTGTTTTATAGTCGATTACTGTTCGCAAACTCTAGCTGTTATTATAGTATACTTCTCAGTTTTATAATATTTGTGCATACTTATAGATAGGGGAGGAGAAGGCAATGGCACCCCACTCCAGTACGCTTGCCTGGAAAATCCCGTGGACAGAGGAGCCTGGTGGGCTGCAGTCCATGGGGTCGCTAAGAGTCGGACACGACTGAGCGACTTCACTTTGACTTTTCACTTTCATGCATTGGAGAAGGAAATGGCAACCCACTCCAGTGTTCTTGGCTGGAGAATCCCAGGGACGGGGAGCCTGGTGGGCTGCCGTCTATGGGGTCGCACAGAGTGGGACACGACTGAAGCGACTTAGCAGCAGCATACACAGGGCCTTCTTTGATGGCTGAGATGGTAAAGAATCTGCCTGTAATGTAGGAGACCCAGGTTCGATCCCTGGGTTGGGAAGATCCCCTGGTGAAGGGTGTGGCTACCCACTCCAGTATTCTTGCCTGGAGAATTCCATGGACAGAGGAGCCTGACAGACTACAGTCCATGGGGGTGCAAAGAGTCAGNGAGATAAATCCATGCACCTATGGACACCTTATCTTTGACAAAGGAGGCAAGAATATACAATGAAGAAAAGCCAAACTCATTAACAAGTGGTGCTGGGAAAACTTGTCAACCACCTGTAAAAGAATGAAGCTAGAACACTTTCTAATACCATACTCAAAAATAAACTCAAAATGGATTAGAGATCTAAATGTAAGACCAGAAACTATCAAACTCCTAGAGGAGAACATAGGCAAAATACTCTCCAACATAAATCACAGCAGGATCTTCTGTGATCGACCCCTCAGAATATTGGGAATAAAAGCAAAAATAAACTAATGGGACCTAGTAAAAAGCTTCTGCACAACAAAGGAAACTATAAACAAGCTGAAAAGACAGCTTTCAGAGTGGGAGAAAATAATAGCAAATGAAGCAACTGACAAAGAATTAATCTCAAAAATATACAAGCAACTCCTGTAGCTCAATTCCAGAAAAATAAACGACCCAATCAAAAAATGGGGCCAAAGAACTAAACAGACATTTCTCCAAAGAAGACATACAGATGGCTAACACACACATGAAAAGATGTTCATCACTCATTATCAGAGAAATGCAAATCAAAATCACAATAAGTTACCATTTCACGCCAGTCAGAATGGCTGCTATCCAAAAATCTACAAGCAATAAATGCTGGAGAGGGTGTGGAGAACAGGGAACACTCTTACACTATTGGTGGGAATGCAAACTAGTACAACCACTATGGAGAACAGTGTGGAGATTCCTTAAAAAACTGGAAATAAAACTGTCGTATGTCCCAGCAATCCTAATGCTGGGCATACACACCGAGGAAACCAGTATTGAAAGAGACACATGGACTCCAATCTTCACCACAGCACTGTTTATAATAACCAGGACATGGAAGCAACCTAGATATCCATCAGCAGATGAATGGATAAGAAAGCTGTGGTACATATACACAATGGATTACTCAGCCATTAAAAAGAATACATTTAAATCAGTTCTAATGAGGTGGATGAAACTGGAGCCAATTATACAGAGTGAAGTAAGCCAGAAAGAAAAACACCAATACAGTATAATAATGCATATATATGGAATTTAGAAAGATAGCAATGATAACCCTGTACAGCAAAAGAGACACAAATGTATAGAACAGTCTTTTTGACTCTGTGGGAGAGGGCAACATCATATGTGAAATGGATTGCCAGTCTAGGTTTGATGCATGATACAGGATGCCCTGTACTGGTGCACTGGGATGACCTAGAGGGATGGTATGGGGAGGGAGGTGGGAAGAGATGGTGAACACGTGTACACCCATGGTGGATTCATGTTGATGTATGGCAAAACCAATACAATATTGTAATGTAATTCGCCTCCATAAAAAATAAATAAATTTAAATTTTAAAAAAGCTAAGGGCTACTAAAAACTATAAAGACATTTTATAAAAACTATAAAGAAAAAATAATTGTATCTTTCATACTAGTTCAAAACAAACACTAAGAAAAAATGAGCTTTAAAATCCAATAAAAAACAATAGTTATGTGAAGTATAGAAAAATTTCCATATTCTTAAGAATTATATAATCTGCCTACTGAAATATGAAATATTCACACAAAGTAATTTCCCAAGAAAATGAGTATAAATTTACACTGCATCCCTGAATAAACTATAAATCTAATTAAAATAATAAGCAGAAAATTAATAATTTTAGGTCAAATAACTTTCTTCAAACACTGCAGATATTTGACAAAACTTAAAGACATGTATTTTGCATTTGTGATGATTAAAACATTAGAATATGTATGTTATATTTATTTATATTGGATCATCTTAAAATAAATTTTAAGTAGTGGCCCTATGTCATTTTTAAGTAGTGTCTTTATGAATTCATTAGAAATGTTGCTTGAGGCTTCCCTGGTGCCTCAGTGGTAAAGACTCCACCTGCCAGTGCAGAAGATATGAGTTCCATCCCTCGTCTGGAAGATTCCACATGTCGCGGAGCAACTAAGAGAAGAGATGGTGAACACGTGTACACCCATGGTGGATTCATGTTGATGTATGGCAAAACCAATACAATATTGTAATGTAATTCGCCTCCATAAAAAATAAATAAATTTAAATTTTAAAAAAGCTAAGGGCTACTAAAAACTATAAAGACATTTTATAAAAACTATAAAGAAAAAATAATTGTATCTTTCATACTAGTTCAAAACAAACACTAAGAAAAAATGAGCTTTAAAATCCAATAAAAAACAATAGTTATGTGAAGTATAGAAAAATTTCCATATTCTTAAGAATTATATAATCTGCCTACTGAAATATGAAATATTCA
Source organism: Oreotragus oreotragus (assembly GCA_006410675.1). Taxonomy (NCBI): domain Eukaryota; kingdom Metazoa; phylum Chordata; class Mammalia; order Artiodactyla; family Bovidae; genus Oreotragus; species Oreotragus oreotragus. The sequence continues at coordinate 34,245 of SJYX01010203.1, read as the reverse complement.
CACAAAGTAATTTCCCAAGAAAATGAGTATAAATTTACACTGCATCCCTGAATAAACTATAAATCTAATTAAAATAATAAGCAGAAAATTAATAATTTTAGGTCAAATAACTTTCTTCAAACACTGCAGATATTTGACAAAACTTAAAGACATGTATTTTGCATTTGTGATGATTAAAACATTAGAATATGTATGTTATATTTATTTATATTGGATCATCTTAAAATAAATTTTAAGTAGTGGCCCTATGTCATTTTTAAGTAGTGTCTTTATGAATTCATTAGAAATGTTGCTTGAGGCTTCCCTGGTGCCTCAGTGGTAAAGACTCCACCTGCCAGTGCAGAAGATATGAGTTCCATCCCTCGTCTGGAAGATTCCACATGCCGCGGAGCAACTAAGTCCGTGTGCCTCCACTATTGAGCCTGTGCTCTGGAGTCCAGGAGCTACAGCTTTTGAATTCATGTGCTAAAATTACTGAATCCAAGCATCGAGAGCCTGTGCTCCACAACAAGAGAAGCCACGACAATGAGAAGCCTGAACACTGCAACTTGAGAGCAGCCTCCACACACCACAGCTAGAGAAGAGCCTGTACAACAATGAAGACCCAGCACAGCCAAAAATAGATAAATTAGTCTCAGAAAAGATGATTAATGTGCTAACACTATTCTCAGCTTAACATACAGATCAAAACTTGTAAACACTTTTGCTCTTTATAATCTAAGGGAACAAATAATCTAATAAAAATGAATTATGTAATATTTCAAAATACAATAAATACTGTAAAAATAAAGTCAAGGTAAGAGGAGTAAGATGTCCATTAGGCGAATGGTAGGGAGGCAAGTTGCTATTTTTTAAAGCCACTTTATTGATACAAAATTTTTAATAAAATTCAATCTTTTTCAGATGTGCAACTCAAAATATTTTAATAAATGTATAGTTTTGTGCAAATCACAAGAATACAATTTTAGAACGTATTTGTGACCTCAAAAAATAAAAGTTATGTTTACATGCAGCCATTCAATTTTCTCACCGCTGCTCAAGGCAAATACAATTGCATGTTATGTCTAAAGTTTTCTTTCTCTAGGAAGTTTATGTGAAGGAATTGTACAAAATACAGTCTTTTCTATCTGATTTCTTTCACTTCAGATATTTTCAAAGGTCATCAATATTACACCATGCAAAACTATTCTTTTTTAATGCAGAAAAGTATACCATAGTGTGGATATATAAACAGTTCTTTGCAGAAAAACCTTTTTCTTGTCATTCCAGCAAAGCTATATTGCAACTGATTTCCAACTGAAGCACCCCAAAGCTCTACTCATTTCCAGTACAAGCACACTTTTTTTAAATTAATTTTTACTGGCCTATAGTTAATTTACAATATTGTTTTAGTTTCTGCTGAACAGCAAAGTGAATCATATACATATACATATATCTTTTTTAGATTATTTTCCCATATAAGTCTTTACAGAGTATTGAACAGAGTTCCCTGTGCTACAGTAGGTTCTTATTAGTTATTTATTTTGTACATAGTAGTGTGTATATGTCAATCTCAATCTTTCAATTTATCCCTCCTCCATTGTCCCCTGGTAACTTTAAGTGTGTTTTCTATATCTGTGACTCTTTCTGTTTGTAACTAGGTGCATTTTTACCATTTTTTTTAAAAGATTCTACATATAAACAACATCATATATTTGTCTTTCTCTGTCCGACTTACTTGGTCTCACAATCTCTAGGTCCATCCATGTCACTTCAAATGGCATTATTGTTCATTTATGGCTGAGTAATATTTCATTTTATATATGTATCACATCTTCATTACTTTTTTCCTCCATTGATGGACAGTTAGATTGCTTCCATGTCCTGTTTGTTGTAGATAGTGCTGCAATGAACATTGGAATACATGCATCTTTTTAAATTATGATTTCCTCTGTATATGCCCAGGAGTGGGATTGCTGAATCATGTATGCATGTGTACTCAGTTGCTTCAGTCATGTGTGACTCCATGGGCTGTAAGCCTCCAGTCTCCTCTGTCCATGAGTTTCTCAAGGCAAGAATACTGGAGTGAGTTGCCATGCCCTCCTCCAAGGAAATTGTCCTGACCCAGGGACTGAACCCACATCACTTATGTCTCTTGCATTGGCAGATGGGTTCTTGACCATTTTTAAAATCTTTTAGCCAAACAATACTTTGCCTAACTTATCAGTTCTTTCCATAGGTCAAAGAAGTAGAAATGAAGACAAAGTAATGAACAGATGACCAGATTTCTTCCCTAGCTTCCCCTTAAGTCATCTCCCAAACAAACTGTGTGAAGCAGATCACACTAGAGGAAGACTGGAAGAGGTCCACCAGGCTGCACCAGTGAGGGGATGGCAAGGGCTCTGATTCCCAGCTCAGTTTTTAAATGAGACTACTTCTTTTCCTTTAACAGTGCCTGTCCAAGCAGAATGTTGGTAGCAAAGGGAAGGTACCTTTAGTAAGAATGCCAGATTGCTGGTATTTGGATTAAAGGTTGTTTTCTTTGCTACCAACATTTGTGAGTATGTAATTGATTTTGTAAGTGGTGAGCAGTAGGACCCCTATTTGATAATAGGTATACTACATTTTGTTTATCCATTCAGTATTGATGAACAATTGCACTTTTTCCATTTTTTTTAGCATTATGGGAATTTTATTTGGAAGTGAACTTTTGACTGTTAATACAAATGCCAAGAGATACTACATGAAACATCCATGGGAATTTTTTCATCTCTTTTGAATTGTTCACAAACGTTTCCTACACAATCCAACATACAACAGAGAAATGGTACATCTTTTTCTTTCAATTTGCATATAACTGAAAAGGAAGAATATATATATATATAACTAAATTAATAGACACAACCAAGCTGACAGTTTAAGTCTGTAGGTGAGAAATTATCTAATAAAAATAATCCGAATTTATTTAGAATCAGTCACTTCCATAACCAAGTATTATTCTGATTAATAAAGCTTGCCATTAAGCTTCTAGTATATGCTTATACTCCAGCAACCCTCTGGAGCCTTCTGAGATATGCCCTTGAACTCTCTCCTAGAGACCCTTCCAGTAACCCTTGAATCACCACTTACAGACTTCCTGCCTTACTGAGAGTGGAGAAGGAAATGGAAACCCACTCCAGTATTCTTGCCTGGAGAATTCCATGGACAGAGGAGCCTAGGGCGCTACAGTCCATGGGGTCACAAAGAGTCAGACATGACTAAGTGACTAACACTACCACTACTACTACTATATGCTACTATTACTATATGTTTATAACACTATTCCAGTGGTTGTGTTTGCTCCCTACCTTGGTTCTTCACTTGCAAACAGAAAATTGTTGCAAAGTAGAGTCAAGCATTTTTTTTTTAAAGAAAAATCCCAGCTTATTATAAATATGAATTTGTGGGGGAATTTCCTCCCAAGCAATGGACTTTCAAATCATTAAAATATTTTTCCTAACTCCAAGAAGAGATGCCGTTTATCTATATTCAACAGAGGACTGAAAGTTAAACTTAGTGTTCCATTTGGGGGTAGGTTGGGGGGAATTCAGCCATTTGAAAAATGACCATCTTAAAAAAATGACCACCAAAAATAGGTTCACTAACTTTATTTTAAAAATCACAGAATGTTTCTTACAAAAGAGCATTACATTCTGCACACTGGTCTGAATAGATGCCAGTACAGGGACTACTGTTACTTTTCTTTCCTGTCCCACCACCCACAAAGCAAAGTATTCACAATAATTACATGGGGGTACTTCTCTAAACCATCACCAATGAACAAAAATTAAAATTCACTCACTCTGCTGCTGTTTCAAAATTTCACTGTTAGTTTTTGCACACCCTCCCCAACCCTCAACCCTGTTTGTAAGGAACTAAAACATTACGTCTGGTGAACAGCAAAGATTTCACTACACCTCAAATGCAGAACATCCATGAAGCAGAGGAATGTCGACTTTTTAAACAGAAGCAGCTTTAAAAAAAAAAAAAAAAAAGGCAGGACTCCTTCAGCTCTTTCCTAGTCTNTTTCACTACACCTCAAATGCAGAACACTCATGAAGCAGAGGAATGTCGACTTTTTAAACAGAAGCAGCTTTAAAAAAAAAAAAAAAAAAGCAGGACTCCTTCAGCTCTTTCCTAGTCTTAGAAAACTTTCCAGAGACTGCTTAACACTATAAAAAAGGAAAAAAAAAAAAATCTTGCATTAGAATCCTCCACTAGGTGCATATTGCTTCACACTGACTGTTCTGCAGCAAGTGCTGTGCATTCTATATCTGGCCTTCTGTTCCTGTAATGGTAATGTCTGATCTTCAGATCCTTCGTAAGGCTCATCAGTTTTGATCGAAGCTCCTGACTCACAAAGGATTTGTTTAATTCACCTTTGCCAATAATAGATCCAGCCAAATATTTGGGAATAGTTACTTGTATAGTAATAATAAGTCCACAAAGATCACGATATGAGCCACAAGCCCCTGCATAGGAATAATCATATCCAGAACAATCCTGTGGTTTGTAAGCCATCTGATGGGCTACATGTATCTATGTCAGGGTCCCAGGTTGCATCAGCACTGAAATCAACCATGCCATCACATCGGTCTCCAGGCCTCTTTTTCTGTCACAGGCCATCAGATCTCCTCCTCTAGGTGGTGGTGGTGGTGGTGGTGGTTGAAGAGCAAGCTCTACTACCACCTCTGCCTCCTCATCTTGGGGTGGGGGTGTAGGAGGTCCTCAGTGAGGGCTCATATCATCATAATCTCTTCTGGAAGGAGGCACTGGGCACCCACACCAACCAGGTGGTATTCTTCCGAAATCACCTCTTCCCCGCATGGGAAAGCCCACAGGACACCCACGGCTGTCATCACACATCATTGTAAATCCACCATAATCATAGGTTTCATCATAAAAATTGGGATCACAAGGCTGAGCCTGGAGAAGGAAATGGCAACCCACCCCAGTGTTCTTGCCTGGAGAATCCCAGGGATGGGGAAGCCTGGTGGGCTGCCATCTATGGGGTCGCACAGAGTCAGACACAACTGAAGCGACTTAGTAGTAGCAGTTGTCCTTTGATGGGAAACTCTGATATAATATCAAGGATGATTTTTATGCACTCTACAACCCTATCAGGTTTTTCTCTGACAAGAAAGACTATCAATAAATCTACATTTCTGGAAATGTAGATTCCTGGAAAAACTTGATTGTTGTCTGAGTGTTCTCTCGAAGTTCTTTGATTTTAGCAGCTTTGACTCCAGTAATTTCTCCTGTCAGACTCTGATGAATCAGCAGTCTCAACTTGCAGTCAAAGTTGCTACCTTTATAGTGTTGGTAATTTAAGCATTCAACAGTATCAGATTTGAGTGGGAGCTGGCTAGTTGCAGTGGGTGATGGCAACTGCAGGCCCTCTCCCAAGATAGGGATGAATTTCTTCAGAATTTATTCTATCATTTCAGTATCAGCATTGATACTCAATATGCACTCACGGCCACCGCTGTCTCTGACTGAAACACTGGCATTGTAGTCTGTATGGAGAGCCTTAATATTCTTGCCTGCTTTTCCAATCACTGCCCCAGCATTCTTGCTCTGAAGCAGGATGCATAATTCAACCATCTCATCAGTGTTTTTAGATCTTTTAAAAGCTTGTTCCTCTTCCATATCTTCAGCAGGGCGTTTACCAAATTTGCCATTGGTTTCGATGTTGGGAAAGGTTTCCTCTGGCTGTTCAATTTCCATTTCTTGTATTCAAGGGACTCACCAATTTATAAGCCACAAATAAGTGGGAAGTAGGCAAGACGTTGATGTCAGTGCAGCAGAGAAACAAAGGATAATGGTGTCTGCATTGCTTTTGCTTGAAGCTCCATCTTCTTTTCTCCTCCACTTTTTTTTATTATTATGAATAATGCTACTATAAGTATTCATTTATGCATCCTTGTGTGGACATATGCTTTTATTTTTCTTGAGCAGATACCTAGAAATGGAATTGCTTTGGCATCTGGTAAATTTGTGTTTTACCTTTCCAGGAGGGTTGTGCTGTTATAAAACCCACCACCTAGGAGAAGATGGTGGAACAGATCCCTCCATAGCACCTTCAGGAGCATCATGGTCCTTGCTCACACTAGGATTTTGGTCTCATCCCCAAACCTGTGAGAAATAAATTTCTATTGTTTTAAGCCACTCAGTCCTATAGTTTTTTAAATTAACCCAAGGAAACTAACACAAAAGGGGAGATCACATGGGTTAGGAGACTGATTGTTAAATGGTAGCATTGAGAGTATATTTGTATGCTAATAGAAATGCCTCAGGAAAAAAGAAAATCTAAATATGTAAGGAAAAGGAGCTCCAATGTCTGCTCTGACAGGAAAAATACTTGGAGATCATCATTCTGTCCTTACAAGAGAAAGGTCGGTCTAAAAGTGAGCACTTCTTCTTGGAATCATCAGAGAACTGAGGTCACAAGGTAAATGACCCCACTGAAATCTGTAGAGCTGGACAAATCCAGTTCTCACTGAGATCTGCTTACCTAGAACAGAAGCCGCTGAAACCACAGCTGGTGGGAACACTGAAATGATCATTTTCCTGAACTGCGGGAGGCTGGATGTGCACTAGTATACAAGACAAAACTCTTGAGTGACACAGTCCGAAAGGGTAGCATCAAAATTCCGTAAGTTTTACCTCCAGAAGCCCCATCAGGTTCACATAGTAAGGGGCCAAAAAAGATCTCTTCCTGTCTCTGTCAAGTGAGAGGAAGCAGCAATCATTTGAAATATACCAGCTATATAATTTTTTGATAAGAAAATCTCACTCTCCAGGAGAAGTCTTTATCAGAGTAGTATCCCACCTTTCTGGGACCCCATTTTTGTAAATGAAGCTTCTAATCTCATCACAGAAGATCAGTTTTAGAAACAACTGTGAAGGTCACAACTAAGAGACAGAGGCTCTCAATCTTAAAAGACTGAGATTTAATCATAAGATTTGAGAACTCTTTCCTTACCCCATACCTTATCATAACATCAACAACAACTCCAGTAGGAAAGTGGGTTACAGCTGCAAGAGTTGCAAGAAACAAATTGTATTTAAAGTGGTATTCTCAGGGAAACTCAAAGGCAACAGGAGAAGTGAGGACACAGCAGGAAACTGAGGCTCTGGCATATACAGCTACAGCATATGTTAAATACAGCCCGTCAGGTAGTTAGAATGGGAAAAAGGAGTCCAGATTAGCAGTGACTAAAAAAGACAGGGAAAAGCCCTCAAAAATAGAACAACGGAAGGTCCGAGGACCAGAGTGAGGACCTCAGGTAGAACAAACAGCACTCCTGGCTAGCCCAATTTACATAAGGCAGGCCCAGGGGAAGAAGAAAAATATATAAAAAGAGAAGCCAAAGGGCCAAGGGTCTCTCTCTCTCTCCTGTGTGCCCACGCTCTCTGTCTCTGTCTCCCCCTTATCTTTGTGTCCTTTGGGTCAGCATGCCCTCATACTTTGAGGATGTATTTTCCTTTATTTTCTAAATAAAACTGATCTGTCCAAAAACTATAACATGGACTGTCCAAGAGCTGTGACGTGTCAAGGGCTTTAGTCCATCACTTCAAATCTTTGTTGTGATGAGACAGAACCGAGGAGATAACACTCCCCCGACATCTATGGTGCCGTGACTCCGATTTAAGCTGGCTGAAGCAACCTCAACATGGCCCCTGCAAGGAAGAGGCCAAACACAGCAGAAGCCCAACTCGGCAAAAGCTCCTGCTGTGGAAACTGAATGTGAAGAAAACCCAGTGGAGGGCAAGTGACAAGAAGCCCAGCGTGCTGGAAATTGGGACACCGAACAAACGAACTTAGCAGAAAGCTCATGCAGCTCAGTCTCAGATTCCAGAAGACCTCTAGTTAAGGTAGGAGGTCCTCATTCCTATGGCTGGAGGGACATATACCTAACAAAATCTTAATTCCTTTACAATCTCTCATTTATTGTTTCCTCAAATCCCTCCGTGAATAGGCAGGCAGCAGTGGGTGCAACTGAGGGACTCTGGAGAGGCTACTCCTCGATATGTCCCAAAGGCGCTATGTGCTGAGCTCCAGTAGCTGTTACACAAGCTGGTGGGGGTTCTTCTGTCCTTACTCTTCTCTGTGTCATTCCTTTATTTTCTAAATAAAACTGATCTGTCCAAAAACTATAACATGAACTGTCCAAGAGCTGTGACGTGTCAAGGGCTTTAGTCCATCACTTCAAATCTTTGTTGTGATGAGACAGAACCGAGGAGATAACACTCCCCCGACATCTATGGTGCCGTGACTCTGATTTAAGCTGGCTGAAGCAACCTCAACATGGCCCCTGCAAGGAAGAGGCCAAACACAGCAGAAGCCCAACTCGGCAAAAGCTCCTGCTGTGGAAACTGAATGTGAAGAAAACCCAGCGGAGGGCAAGTGACAAGAAGCCCAGCGTGCTGGAAATTGGGACACCGAACAAACGAACTTAGCAGAAAGCTCATGCAGCTCAGTCTCAGATTCCAGAAGACCTCTAGTTAAGGTAGGAGGTCCTCATTCCTATGGCTGGAGGGACATATACCTAACAAAATCTTAATTCCTTTACAATCTCTCATTTATTGTTTCCTCAAATCCCTCCGTGAATAGGCAGGCAGCAGTGGGTGCAACTGAGGGACTCTGGAGAGGCTACTCCTCGATATGTCCCAAAGGCGCTATGTGCTGAGCTCCAGTAGCTGTTACACAAGCTGGTGGGGGTTCTTCTGTCCTTACTCTTCTCTGTGTCAAGGATCAGGCCAATGAAAACTGTACGCACAGGTCAGATATTTAGCAGATTTCCGGCACACTATGAAGGGGATTTCTCGACATGTTTTTCCCACTGCTTTTCCCTCCCATCCTTCAGCTCTCTCCCAAAACTTGAGTCCGACCAAAACCCATGGTATCTGGCTTCAGGACCTAATGAAGCTCAAGCTCTGATGTCTCACTGCAAAAATTCAGTGAGAGACAAAGCGATAGACAAGAGATGGATTTGTTAGGATTCAGAGAGAAACACACTCTGCAGGGTGTGGGCTATTACACAGGGCAAATGTTCCACATGGAATGTGGTGTGGCTAGGTTTTGCTTTTGGGGTGAATTCATATGTTAATGAGTGGGAAGATCATCCTAACCATTGGGGAACCACCCACTCCTCCATTTTTTGACAGTACCTTTGAGTTGTCCTGCCACCTCTGGGTGTCATTTAGCTTACAGATTGGGGATTGAGGTTTACTTGAATTTGACTTGTCATCTTGGACCCAACTGATTTTGACTGGTTTAGTTTATGCCCTTGTTCTATGTCATTCTTTCAAAAGTTGTACCCTGTCCCCCTTCCCAGGTTTCCAGTTTCATGGCACAGACTTGGATTGCTTTACATCAGGATATCTGTTCCCAACTCTGGTGAATGAGTTAAATTTACGATCCCTTAATCCTACCCAGCACTGGTCACATTGGAGACCTTGAGGACACCCAACTCCAGTCTGGAGGTCCCAGGAAGTCAACCTGCCTTGACCTGCCTAGTAATCTGGTCCTTGAAATGTTGTCATGCCTCAACTTGCTCAGGGATCCACCAGTCTGGGGGTCCCAGGAGATTATCACACCTCGACCTGCCCCGGGACCAAATTCTCAGGAGGCCGACCTGCCTCGATCTGCCTGGGGATTTGATCTCCTGGAGGATGTCATGCCACAACCTGCCTGGGTATCTTCACCTTGACTCAGGGACACCTGGCTCTCAGGTTGCAACAGCACTGGGTAGGATAAGCTTCAGAAAGACTCACCCCTAAGGAAGTCCACCCATGGAGACAGAAGGAGGCCTATTAGTCTCTTCTTTTTCTTTTCCTCCCTGTCAAGACTGTCTTTCAGATGGGAAATAACCAATCCACTTCCCAGAAGATGCCCTTGAGATGCATCCTTGATAACTGGAAGCTGTTTGATCCTCTAACTCTAAGGAGAAGTCGCTTAAAATTCTTTTGTGCTACTGTGTGGCCAGTATCCTCTGGGGTATGAGGAACACTGGCCTGAGGATGGGAGTTTAAATTACAATACCAGCCTGCAGCTAGAATTATTCTGCAAAAAACAAGGGAAATGGACAGAGATCCCCTATGTCCAAATTTTCTTCCAACTAAGAAATGAAGGAACTCTGTCTTAAGTATGGGATTGTTGTGTGCCTTAAAATTGAGCCTGCTAGACAAATGATGTTAGGTACAGGCAACCAAGAGAGGGAATCCCCTCCCCCACATGAAGTCTCACATCCCACACTGCCCCTGAAGAGACTGGAGCCTCTTACAGCTCCCGGGTTGCCTGGTGCTCCTTCCTTGTATCCAAACGTGCCCCATGTCTGGGAGCACCCCCTTCACAAAAGCCATCTCGAGTATGTCCCTTAGTTGAAACTGGAGGAGAATTTGGACCAACCCAGGTTCATAAGCCCTTCTCCCTCTTAGAACTAACACACATCAAACAAGACCTGGGAAGCCTTACAGATGACCCAGACAAATATATAGATATATTACAACACATCACCTTGGCCTTTGACTTGATGTGGAAAGGCATCGTGGTCATATTTAGTCAAACTTTATCTGACTCTGAGCATACTAGGGTCTTAAAGGAAGCCTGAAGGTATGCAACAGGGCTTCACATGTCAAGTGATAAAGACTCAGTAGGGGAAACTGCAGTCCCCTCTTCAGATTCTAATTGGAATTATAATGACCCTGAGCACATCTGGGAAAGGGATCATTTTCTGATCTATGTGAAGGCAGGACTGAAAGCAGCCCAACAAAAAGTAACCAGCTATGCCCAGGTCTCAGCAGTAATACAGGAGCCCAGTGAAAACCCCATTGGCTTTCTGGAAAGGCTATAAAAGGTCTTCCAAAAGTTTACCAATCTGGACTTAGACTCTTACAAGGGACAGGTGATTTTAAAGGACAAATTCCTGTCCCAATGTTCATCAGACATCAGGATAAAGTTACAACAGCTACAGTAGCAGGACTGTGATGCCTCTTTAGATGAGATGGTCCAGACAGCCACCAATATCTTTTATAACAGAGAACAGGAGAAGGAGACCAAGGCCCAAGAAAGGAAAAAAAAAAGGAAAGAGACAAAGCATGCCCAGATGTTGGCTGCCCTCCAGTGAAGCCCTATGGCAAACCCTGAGTCCTTGAAGGACAAGGCATGAGCCAAATGCCTAATCTGTAGACAGGTGGGGCATTGGACCAAAGAGTGTCCAAACCATGACAACTCTAAAGTGGCTTGCTATAAATGCCATCAACTGGGACATTAGGTGGCACACTTCCCTAGGGATCCAAGAGCCTCAAGGTCAAGAGTCAAGCCTTCCCTCATGATGGTTCAATAGGACTGAAGCTACCCACTCCAGCCAGCCCGCCTGTCACAGATAACCATCATGGGGCTGGAGCCCAGAGTGCAACTGGATGTGGCAGGTATGTCTGAGAATTTCTTGGTTTACACAGGGGCTAGGAAAGGGAAAAAGCTCTGTCCTGACCCCCTACTCCCGAGCCTTCTCCTCCCAAATCTGTACCATTTGGTGTGCTACAGGAAAAATAATTACAAAAAGATTCACCTGAGCAGTTTGTTGTTGAGATGGACAATTATTTTCCCACCAGTTTCTAGTGGTACCTGACTGTCCTTCTCCCATATTGGGAAGAAATATCCCCCCTGCCTTTGAAACCTTTCAGCTATTGCAGTCCCAATAGAAAATACTTTAAAACTCTCTTCTGAGGGCAAACTAATTATTTTTACCAGCCACCAAGTGAAACAACTCCTAAATGGGAGAGGCCATTTATGGATGTCTGATTGAAGAATCCTCAGATATCAAGTAGTGATGATGGAAAATCCAGGCCTGAGTACATCCCCTTGTGAGGTTTTTAACACAGCCACACTCCTGCCTACCCCTGAGGGCTCTCTCCCCTTTCACTCTTGCCTAGAAACCTTGGACCACTGGACAAAATCAAGAGAGGGATTGTCAGAAGATCCTCTGACCAATCCTGAGGAAATCTGGTACACTGATGGAAGCAGCTTTGTCTTGGATGGAAAAAGAAGAGCTGATATGCAAGTAGTCTCCAATTTTGAGACCATAGAGCTTAAGCCTCTGCCACCAAGTACTTCAGCCCAATTAGTTGAGCTCATAGCCCTGACTCGAGCTTTAGAGCTGGGATAAGGTAAAAGGGTAGCCATTTACACTGACTACAAGTATGCCTTTCTGGTGCTACATGCACATGCAGTTATTTGGAAAGAAAGAGGCCTCTTCACCACCCTAAGATCTCCAATCAAATATGGTGATCAAATTCTTAGACTTTTGGATGCAGTCCATCTGCCCACTGAGATTTCAGTCTCCCACTGTAAAGAACATCCAAAAAGGGAGCACGGAAGTGGCACGAGGGAACCAAGAAGCTGATCAGGCAGCTAAGAGAGCAGCATTACAGAAATGTGACCTAATAAGTGTTGCCACCTTAGCTCCACAGACTGATTTGCTAGAAACTCCTTCATATACTGAAGGTGAAACTCTTAAAGCTAAAAGTGAAGGCTTTCACGAAGATCATATGGCATGGTTCCAAAAGAAGGGAGTCATTTTTCTGCCTGGGAAACTCCAATGGAAGTTGGTTAACTCCTTACATGTCACCACTAATTTAGGGGAAAAAGCCCTCCAGAGATTACTAGAAAGTCCTTCAGAGGAACAGGCCTCCAAACGACTATAAGGCAAGTGGTCTCCTCTTGTCCCACTTTCCAGTTAAACAACCCCCAAGGAGCTCATACACCACAGCTGGCCCAGCCTGTCCGACAACATGGAACCTACCCAGGAGAGAACTGGCAGATGGACTTCACCCAGATGTATTTCTCAAGGGTATAAATACCTATTAGTCATGATAGATATATTCACAGGATGGATCAAAGGCTTTCCCACCTGGATTGAGAAGGCTGAGGAGGTGCTAAAAACACTGCTCCATGAAATCATTCCAAGATTTGATCTGCCCAGGTCATTACAAAGTGACGATGGGAAATCATTTACTTCTAAGGTCACCCAAGGGGCCTCTAAAGCATTCAGTTCAGTTGAGTCACTCAGTTGCGTCCAACTCTTTGCAAACCCATCAACTGCAGCACACCAGGCTTCCCTGTCCATCACCAACTCCTGGAGTTCACTCAAACTCAAGTCCATCAAGTTGGTGATGCCATCCATCCATTCATCCTCTGTCAGCCCCTTCTCCTCCTGCCCCCAATCCCTCCCAGCATTAGTGTCTTTTCCGATGAGTCAACTCTTCCCATGAAGTGGACAAAGTACAGGAGTTTCAGGTTTAGCATCATTCCTTCCAAAGAACACCCAGGACTGATCTCCTTTAGAATGGACTGGTTGGATCTCCTTGAAGTCCAAGGGACTCTCAGGAGTCTTCTCCAACACCACAGTTCAAAGGCAGGCCCAGGGGGAGGAAAAAACATTTAAAAAAGAGCCAAAGGGCTCTCTCTCTCTCTCTCTCTCCCTCGTCTCTTAGCGTCTCTTGGGTTGTCATGCCCTCAAACCTCGAGGATGTATTTTCCTTTATTTACTAAATAAAACTGATCTGTCCAAGAACTATAACACGGACTGTCCAAGAGCTGTGATGTGCCAAGGACTTTAACGTCCCTCATTTCAAATCTTTGTTGTGATGAGAAAGAACTGAGGAGATTACACTCCCCTAACAAGCTCAATTTTATTAACATAAAACCTCTTAATAAAAGTCCATTTATCTCAGTTATTATTTGTCAATGTATCAAGTATAGCTCTTAACAAAACATTACAAAGAAAAAGAGAATTTCAAGAGTAATATCTTTATATAGTTTAAGATTCAGTCCACAAGTGGAAGGATTGCTTACTGTAGTAACACAGAAAGTTGATGTGTCGCTCTGGTGACAGAAAACCATAGATGCAGACTCTGGTGGTGAGTAAAGCATATGAGAATTCATGCAAATTCTTTTCTAATTAACTGAGTTCCCTCAGGTAAGTAGGAAACAACATCATTAGCTTTGAGTGTGGACAGGGCATCGGAATCTTAAGATCTTGAAATTTTGCCAAGAGCGACGATGTCAAATACTTAGATGGGAGAGCAAAAAGCAAATGGAAATGTAGGAAAACAGTGTGATGGCACTATAAGATTCACATAAAGATCATGGTCATCAATTTAAAATAAGAATTTATGACTTGATGGTTTATTTGCTAGGTTGTACACTCAAATTTGCTCTGCTGATCGATTTCTGGATCAATAACCTAAATGATCAATTATTTATATAAAAGCTAAGAGCCTGTCAGAGTGCATAACACCAAGCTGTTATTTTAACATAAATTAAAGTCCTGCTTTAGAGAGTAAACTCTTAAAACTAGAGCCATAGTTTGCTAACAGATTCCAGAACAAATTATAAGCTAAACGAAGGATTTTCCTGCTTCCCAGCACAATTTAACCCTCTGAATATATTTAAATTGTTGACTACAAAAAGTAAAGAATATGCATTTTTAATATGATTTATACATGACCAACAAATGTTTAAAAAAGAGCTCAGTCAAATCATTTAGAGCTAGCTACATCATCTTTCCTGACTGATGATTTTATATATAACTTCAAAATATGTTGGCATTTTACAAAATAAAAAGGAGATTTTTTTCTTAAGTAATCCATGCTAATGGCTTTAAGTTATCAAAAATATTTGACTTTTTTCTCCTTTCTCCTATGCCCCTGCACTCTGTCTATACATCCTCACAAAATGCTGTTTTGTCAATTTAATAGTATTAATTACATTGCAAAAAATTAATTTCTCTTCTTTAAAGCTAAGCATTTCAACTCTTGATTTTTGCTAGTATTTGCATTGCTATGGTTTGAAGAATGATGTGCCTAAACTCATTTACTGACCAAGCTCTATGATGATCTCTTCTTTTTAGTTCATCATCACTCTGTTTACCTAAAACTGCCTGTTCAATTAACAGTGATATTTATAAGCAGCAATTTTCTTTATGCATTTGATATCTGTCTACTGATATGACATCAATCACAACTAAGCAAAAGTATTTTTAAAAATCTAATGAGTTTCTAATAATTCAAGTGTCATATGCTGATACTAATTATCAAACTAAAAGTATATTCAGTTTGCAAATTATTTTCCCTCTTAAAATGGATACAGCTGACAATCTGATGTATGATCATTCTATTCAAATATGTAATATTTTATTACTTGAATTAAAGTTTCAGATATCATATTTAAAATATTTTAAAAGTCACATATAAAATCAGTTATTTGAGACTGCAGTAATCAAATGTTTTAAAATATTATACAAAATAGTCTACAAGACATTTTTTAATCCAAAAAATGTAATGGTTTTATATAACAGAATATATCCGTTGAGAAAAATTAATTTTCTTAATTCACATGAAGAAAAATCTAAATTTTAACTACGTGTCAAGGGCATATAACAAATGGATCAGTGAACTGAAATTTTTGTTTCATCTGATTTCTTTTAGTGTTTAATTTGTACTAAACATTCTTTAATTGCAAATATATAAATACTTATACCACACACACACACACAAACACACATAGATACATACATATTTATTTATACACCCACATATGCTCAAATAAAATAGTTTGCTCATTGATGTTTATTTTCAATACATGTAGCAGGCTTTACTGAGCTATAAATGAGATAGTATAAAACTTAATAATATTCAGATTTCATACCTGCTTTAAATTTATCTTAGTTGTATATCATTTTTTGATAGCTAACTGGTGCAATTTGTTTGAATATGAACACATTATTCATATTCCACATTTTACACAAAATTTAAATTTACTTATNGTCTCTTTCTATTCTGGTTTCCTCGGTGTGTATGCCCAGCAGTGGGATTGCTGGGTCATAAGGCAGTTCTATTTGCAGTTTTTTAAGGAATCTCCACACTGTTCTCCATAGTGGCTGTCTCTTATACACATCTTTGTATATCACTTTTTGATAGCTAACTGGTGCAATTTGTTTGAATATGAACACATTATTCATATTCCACATTTTACACAAAATTTAAATTTACTTATAATGGATAGTAGATCTAATGTAAAAGCTAAGTTTTAAAGTCTATACAAATTTAAGCAGAAAACATGAGAAAATCTTTTAGTTCTTGAGTTGGGCATAGAGTTCTGTAAGCAAAATCAAATAATCCATTAAAAAATAAAATAATAAATTGTACTTCCTCACATTCAAAAGGTTTTGAATCTCTAAAGGGGAAAAAAAAAAAAAAAAAACAGCCTCAGAGTGGGAGAAAATGTTTGCAAATAATAAATCTGAAAACCAATGAAAACCAAGCAAATTAAGAAAATATTTAATATTAGCAATTAGGTGGGAAAAATTTTAAACCACAACATAAAGACAATACACACTGCGGTGGCTAAAGTTGAAAAGACTGATGATGATAGCAAATTAACAAGAAATTGAAGGAACTATAACACTCATGTGTGTGTGCCTGCATGCTTAGTTGCATTAGACTCTTTGTAACCTCAGGGACTGTAGCCCACCAGATTTCTTTGTCCATGGAATTTTCAAAGTAATACTGGAATGGGTTACCATGCCCTTCTCCATGTGATCTTTCCAAACCAGAGACTGAACCCATCTCCTGAGTCTCCTGCATTGGCAGGTGAATTCTTTACCACTGCACCATCGGGGAAGCTAGAAATCTAGTATATTGCTGTAAAATGAAACAACCTTGGAGAAAATTTTCATAAATTATCATGAAGTTTAACACACACTTAGATATCAGCAAGAAAGTCTACTCCTAGGTATTACCCTCAGAAAGAAAGAAAAATGAAGCCAATGAAGTCCAAAATAAANAAGCTAGAAATCTAGTATATTGCTGTAAAATGAAACAACCTTGGAGAAAATTTTCATAAATTCTCATGAAGTTTAACACACACTTAGATATCAGCAAGAAAGTCTACTCCTAGGTATTACCCTCAGAAAGAAAGAAAAATGAAGCCAATGAAGTCCAAAATAAATCTAGTACACAAATGCTCATATTAGATTTTCCTGTAAAAATCAAAACCTAAAACAATCCAGATTTTGGATTGTTTTAGGTACATCAATAAGTACATCAATAAATAACATAGGTTATACACATATAACTGCTTATTATTCAGCAATAAATAAGAATGAACTACGTCTACATTCAAGAACATGTGTGGATATTTTTTAATTATATTGAGACTGTGACTATATCTATGTGAAATTTTAGCAAATGGAAATTAATCTCTAGAGAATAAGATGGAGGAATACATAGATTACAAAGGAGCACAAGGACATTTGGAGCTGAAAGTTTTGTCATCTGAACTGGTGATGATTTCATGAGTTTACACACATATATATATATATATCAAAATTTAACAAATTATACACTGTATTGTACAGAGGTTATTTTCAACCTCTTTTGACAGCAAAGTAAATAGCGTAGTATGGAATTTATAATCTCTGCAGGAAAAAAATGTAATAATACATAGATTACAAAGGAGCACAAGGACATTTGGAGCTGAAAGTTTTGTCATCTGAACTGGTGATGATTTCATGAGTTTACACACATATATATATATATATCAAAATTTAACAAATTATACACTGTATTGTACAGAGGTTATTTTCAACCTCTTTTGACAGCAAAGTAAATAGCGTAGTATGGAATTTATAATCTCTGCAGGAAAAAAATGTAATATGTACAGAAATAAAATATTTAAAAAGAGCAAAATGAAGGGAGAGCAAAATGGAAGTATATTGCTGACCACATCACACTGGTGATGCTAACATAATTGATAATCAACAAATTTTCCTAATACAAAATGTTATGAAGGTGTTATTCATAAGTGGTAATAATTATAATTATTTTTCACCATTTTTTAACAAAAAAAAATTAGTTTACCTATACTGACACTGTATTTAGAGTAGGACAAACAATTAAGATTTATAATATTTAAATAAGCATCCATAAAATAGATTGAGGAAAGGAGGATAAGAGAAATGTTATCAATAATTAAAATGTATGATGTGTGTATATGTGTGATGATTGTGTATGTCTGTGTGTAATCATACTTGATACATTAAGCATTCATTCTCAGTCCTGAAACTTTTGGGGGAAAATAGCAAACATTAAATAACATAATAATTACTTCTGAGTTTATATTAATTTCCAGGAAATATTTTTACTTACTTGCATCTACATGCCTTAAAGAAGATGATCTATTGTGACCTCTACTTTATTTTTATTTAATTCCCATTAAAAATATAACTATGTAATACATGAAATAGGATATTGAAAAAGTTGGCTTAAAGCTCAACATTCAGAAAATTAAGAACATGACATCCGGTCCCATCACTTCATGGCAAATAGATGGGAAAACAGTGGCTAACTTTATTTTTCTGGGCTCCAAAATCACTGCAGATGGTGACTGCAGCCATGAAATTAAAAGACGCTTACTCCTTGGAAGGAAAGTTATGACCAACGTAGACAGCATATTAAAAAGCAGAGACAGTTCTATTTCCAGGAGAGGGTGGGATGATTTGGGAGAATGGCATTGAAACATGTATAATATCATATAAGAAATGAATCTCCAGTCTAGGTTCAATGCAGGATACAGGATGCTTGGGGCTGGTGCACTGGGATGACCCAGAGGGATGGTACAGGGAGGGAGGTGGGAGGGGGTTTCAGGTTAGGGAACACATGTACACCTGTGGCGGATTCATGTTGATGTATGGCAAAACCAATACAAT